>SJYA01000765.1:635112-695992 GCA_006410615.1 Neotragus moschatus | reverse complement strand
ATAAAACTAACAAATGATGATACAAAATTATAAAAAATCAGAGTATCTAATAAATATGCTAATATTAATATATCTTATGTATATAGTTTTATATAGTACATAGATACTATAGAATACTGAGACTATGTTCTTCTAAAACATTTAAAAATCTATTTCCAGAGATTCTTAAATATTCTGAAGCACTATGTCTGGAAAAATAGAATTACTGAGTTTCTGTTTCTAAAAACAGAAACATGATTGTCTATTTTTTAAGATTAAGAAAAATACATATATCACCATTTAATGATATACTTAACTTTAGTTAACTATAAACTATAGTTAACTATAAACTATATAAACTTGTAGTTAACTATAAATGCAATGATAAAGTTAACTTTTTAGTTATTTCAAATTACATTCTAACTTCACTCAATCAAACACACATACAAATGTCTTTTTTACATTCTCATTAGATTGTCTCCTTTGGTTTTGTCTAGGTTGCACATGTCAAAACTGCAAGGCCCATTTGTGCCTCTAAAACTGTTTTCAAAGCATCACAGCTAGGGCAAACTATAAATCAGTCCACATCCTCCCTTTTGGTGATTCATGAAATCTATGCATACACAAAAAAAGAAAAAGATGTTGCAGTTACACAAAAACTAGAGTATTCTTCTAGCATAGAGACTTCAACACCACTCATCTCTTGCCAGGTTGTAATGGAATATATCATACTAGTTTAGGCTTTCTAGAAGGAATTGTTGGAATAATAATTATGTTGTCAAGTACAACCCTCATTACAAATACTTGAATAATTATAGTCTATTAAGCCCCTAATATTATGAGTCTTCACTATTATAAATTACAAGGTTGTTACTGAAAAGAGATAGGAATCCCATTCTGCTTCTGATAATCTGTTTATTTAGCACATTCACCAAAAACTGCAAATTCCTTATACACAGAGATTGTGCCCAATTTACTTCTAGTGACTAACACAATGCCTATAACATGTAGGGAATGCTTAGAATTTGGGGGAGTTACTAAATGTGCCATAGAATGGTATGGCAATATAACAAATAGAAACATTATTTCAGTAGATTTCCATGATAAATTGGTAATGAAGTAGATTTCCAGCCCTTTGCTATACATAAGTGTGTCTTTTCCAAATTTAAGAAAATAACCAATTACTATAGTTTTACTGAACATTCTACTTCACCAAGAATTGACAGCTTCTTGAAACCATTTTCCCACACATTACCTTATTCCCCTGGCTGCTGCTGGACTTAGGAGCAACAGAGGCAGTAACAAGTTCCTTTCCAAGTGCATTCCACCTTGAGTGGGAGCCCAACCCCTCTGCTCAGACCCTCAATGTTCTTTTGTTACACAAAACTGTTAAATTGACAAACTGCAAATTTACTAGGTGTGTGCAGCTACCTCATGCTCACTTCTGAAAGTGTTTTTATTTATCACATTCCATTGTATCTTAATAGAAATTTAGTCATACACACACACACATGTATACGTATATATGTTTTAACACAATGCTACAGGAGGATACTATTTTATAAAGAAATGCTTCGGCAAAAGCACTAGGATCAAGAGGGTTCAAGTACTAAGCTTTCATCTTTTTAAAAAATATTTTCTCAATTTTAGAAGAAAAAACAATCTTAAATGAAAAAGTTATTCTCTTTACTTCTGTTGGATTATCATTAACTCCAGAAAACAACGGAATACACATTACTGTCTTACCAAATATGAACTGATTTTATGTACAGAATGAAAACATTCTAGGAAAATAAATCATTTAAATGAGGCCTATGGGGAAATATAGAGAAATTAATATACATTTACTTAAAGAGCATTTGCTAAAATAGTCTATGTTACATGTAGTGCCCCTCACTTTATCAAAAAAAAATAAAAATTTTACTCACCTTTTAAAGACTATCCTGGGCATGAGCACATCTATTAATTTACTAAGTAAGTTTGTTTACATCATAAAATTGTATTTGTTATTTATAATATATGAATATTAAAATTCCTAGTATTTAAAAATTTATAGCTAAACGATAAATCTTATTTTTAAAAACCAATGTTAGTTTCTAATAGGATTATATAAAAATAACAGTAGCTTATATACATACTCAGTAAAATTATGAAAACATATACTATTCAACAATTAAATGTTTAATAAGAAAAATTAACAATTTTTTATTTCAAAAAAACCCTCAAAAGAAAAGAAGCATTCTTTACAATACAGAATCGGTTCAGTGACTTAAAACATTTTAGATATTGGTTCAAGGAATAAAAATACAACATACATGTGAATTAAGAAAAGCACAAGGCCAACAACACATCATTAATAAGCAAGGGTTAAAATACAATCATTTCACATTGACTAGTCACAAAAATGCAGTCATTAACAGATATATGTTAAGATTATTTTCTTTCTTTAATCATGCTTATAGATTATTACAACACAAAGTTTCTGACATGGAGAAAATTTAAATGTATATTTACAACTTCATTCCTAGCTATATTTTAATTATTTAGCACTTGGTATTTTAAAATTTTACTTTAAAATGAAAAGTGTTTAAGATTTCATGTCATTTATATATGTATACTTATATACATATACACACATTTTCTTACTTTTCTAACTTAGTAAATAGGATTTTCTGAAATTAAAGTTATGCATTAAAGAATATTAACCTGATATGTTAATAAGAGGTATTCTGAAACCTGGCTAATACATAGCAACACTGAAAGAGGTAAATTAAAAAAGGTTATAAATGGTTTTAACAATAAAACTTCAGATCAATTAAACCCTTTTAATATAAAAGGCTAATTTAAGGATTAAAATTCTTCATATAATAAGAAATCCAGAAACTTTAATGATATATATTTACTTTATTAAAAGTTAATAAATAAAATTATTGTAATTTTAAAATTATTTTCAATTTATCAAAAAATTTACAGTTCTTTACTAGTACAAAGACTGAATTGATCAATGAACTCCTTTGTGGGGTAGACATGTAATAAACAATGAAGAATTATACACTTCTGTTTTACTATTTTGTAATTTGAAATTATTGTTTTCTTGGTCACTTGTTTTTGTGAGGTTGACAAAGTTATCTCTGCAAAGGGTCTTTCGTGAACATTCAGGGTTTTCACTTATGACATACCAAAAAATATCATGATACAAATTATTGGAATATAGCATTTGATGCAATCCAACACAATCAAAATTTTGTGACGTTGTACACTTTAAACTTATACAGTATGACTACATATCTCAATAAAGCTGTAGCAAAATTATGTAAATACTATAGTGAGTATGTAGAAAAGATTGATAAACCTTAAAATATTTGAAAATATTAAACAAAGGATCAAAAAATCTAAAACTGACTCCAAATGAATATTTGCAATGCCAATATGCTATAAATTTAGGTATGTCAAATTTTTAAAGTTTTATGATGTTTATTAAATAGAACAGGAATCAACAAACTTTCCCCAGAAAGACCAAATAGTAAATATTTCAGGCTTTGAGGGTCAGTCTCTATTGTAAAAGAAAGTCTGTACTGAGTCTCAGAAAGTCTCAAAAGCAGCCATAGACAATACATAAAAAATGTGCATGCCTGTGTTTCAATAAAAGTTGTTTATAAAAATAGACAATGGGCCAGGTTTGATAATTTGCTGATCCCTGATATAGAAGATCTAATTCAAATCACTTAATTTTAGGAACTTCAATATATAGCACAAAGCAGAAGCCATAAGTAAATGTTGAATGCTTTGTGAATGAATGAATTCATGAATGAATAGGGAAAATAAAACCTTTATGTCTGCTGTCCCAATTGAGGCAAATTCCAAGAAGGCAATCTATGGATTAAGTCTTATTAATGACTAGGCTTATAATTAAACCAATAAAGCAAAAGAAAATGTAACAGATATAGTACAGAGAAAGTGACTTTCCAACCAAAAATGGCTAACAAAAAAAAAAATCTATAGTGACTTCTTACAGGACTTCAAATCTCTCCAATTACATTGTAAACTCCATAGGGTAACAAATATGTCTTTATATTATCATGGCAGTATAATCCCCAGGATATAGCAGGTGGTCAGTGAACATTTCAAGTACATATGTGAATGCTTTCCATAGCAAAATGCTTTTGTTAGTTCCCCAAAAGTTATGGCTCTCTAATTCTAATGCAACAATTTAAGATCTTCCCATAAAGTTAAAATGCTCTGCTGTTTTTTATCAGTCATAGTGACTAAAAAGATTAATTTAGTCTGAATTAGAACTTGACCTATTCTTCAAATAGCATTAATTGAAACAGGTTTACATTTCACTGTAAAACTTTGACCTGGGTGAAGCAAAACAAGTGCATACATCAGGTTCAGGTATAAAATCTGAGTTAATTATTTTCCAAATAAAGAACTGTTTAACTTTATGATCTTCATTATAAATAGATTACAGACTTCAATCATTGTATCACCGGAAAGAAGTGTACCTTGTTGTTTGTATTTAAAATATCAAAATTGATCATAATGCTACTTTCAATGTATCTATATATTAATTATTCTTCAAAGTCTGGGTAGTTGAAAAATACTAGAAGAAATTAATCATTCATGACTATTTATGAATTTTTGTCTATGGCTTCAAAAAATAAAAAATTAAAACAGCCCAAAACATAGTAACTCCACACAGTGGAAGATATGACCATTCATATAAATTACTATATAAATCATACTTTTTCACGATGTATGTAACAAATTGTAAACAATTAATTTACTTTGTGTAAGTAAATTTCTCTTTTTTAATACAATATTTTCACATTTCCAAACAAACTATTAAAGTTTAACAATGATAAAAATGTTATTTGCTTTTAGATCAGTTACTAGACATTGACAGACAAAAGCCACAAATAGTTATAGCCACTCAAACAAGACACAGCTTTCACTTGCCATTGTTACAAGCACAATGCTAACATTATGTACAAATGTAAATAGTAAAACATTTTCAATTAATTTGTGGCAAGCCAAAAGGGTACTGGAGAAAAACACTTCCATTAGATTAGTGCTATGGTTCAAAACTCACTTATAAAAATTAAATACATGTAAAACTATTATATATATATATATACACACACACACACATATATATATATTACAGTACTTGAATGAATTCTCTTTCAAACTGTCAAATTTAATGACATAAGCCAAGAGGGCCAATGGTCTGCTTTAAAAAAATATTGGAAGATAAAATGTGTGCATCACAATTTATAAAGAGAGAAAATTAAAGGAAAAGGGACAGAAAAAAAACAAAACAGAAGGGTAAAAATAAGAGTACTATCGTACCGATTTCCATGGTCCCCGATGCCATGAGACATCATCAGGGCAAGCATGTATATGACACTGTACCACACTGGGTGGCTTGTTCAACATTTCACAGTTTTGCTCTTGTGACAGCTGGCCATTGGGAAACTGGCATATTACAAATCTTGATTTTATTCCTCCTCCACACGTTTGTGTACACTAAAAATAAGAAGGAAGATAAAAACTATGTGGCTTCAAAGAGAATATTATGTTGGTTTATTCAGCGGAGTACATAATCAGAACTGCTAAAGCTTAAAGTTTATCCTTTCTTCATAACTTTCAACATGTCTTCAAAAATAAAAAGTTTCAGTTTCATCCTTTTTTTTTAAGACAAAATTTTGAAAATTAGTACTGTAATAGGTAATAACTACATAATGTATATGGTATCCTATCAAAAGATACATAGTCATGTATCCATGAAGGGAAATCTAAATTTATAAAGATAAAAAGATGTTGAGTATATCTGTTACATGAGAACAGCAGGTGGCAAAGCAGCATGTATAATTAATGAACACCTATTTCTGAAACCCACACAGAACTAAAGTCTGGCAGGAAATTATCAAATATTAAAAGTTTCGTATCTTTTCACAATTTTTCAAATTATTTGAATTTTCACAAGAATTAACTCACAACTGAAAAAGTTACTTTCATTTTGGAAAATTGTAAAAGTATATTTTAAAGACATACTTTATTAGCACCTGATCAGAAGTGTATCTTTAAACAATGATTTCCAAATTCCCTATGGAGAGAAAATAGGTACTGAAAATCATTAAACAGGGGACTTCCCTGGTGGTGCAGTGGATAGGAAACCTGCTGCCAATAGAGGGGACAGGGCTTTGATCCCTGGTCCGGGAAGATTCCACATACCGCAGAGCAACTAAGCCTGTGGGTCACAACTACTGAGCTTGCGTATTGCCAACTACTGAAGCCCATGAGCCTAGCGCCTGTGCTCTGCAACAAGAGACGCCACCACAATGAGAAGCCCGAGCATTGCAATAAAGAGGAACCCCAGTCTGCTGCAACTAAGGAAAGCCTGAGCGCAGCAACAGAGACCCAGTGCAATCAAAAATAAATTAATTTTTTGAAAATCATTAAATACAAATATTTAACTAATTAGGTGGCTTGCTTTATTTATCCAAAGCCAATGTAAGTCTTTCTTCTTTCTCATGCATAATATAGGTGGAATTAGTACTCAATACAACCATTTAAAAAATTATCCTCATATCCCAGCACCTAAAAGAAGGTCAGGACATGAAGAAAGTGCTCAGTAATTGATAGCTATTCATTTTAGATTCATCAAATGAATGGTTCCATAATAGAATATTAACATGGCCTATATATCACTCTATTTATCTGTCTTTATATCAATTAATTTTCTAAGAAATTAAGATAATAATACACTAGTTTTAGAGAAGTATTAGGAAGTCACCTACTGGCTAGCACAGAGCATTCTGTCAAAAATCTGAAGTATATATTTCCTATCATAAATGAGTGATTTATACCATGATACAATGTTTATTAAAAGGTTATAGTTTTTAGATTTTAAAAAAATCTGTCTAGTATAGTGAAGTAAGATTATTCAACAGTAAGGGTATGAAGTGCTTAACTTTTAGTCTTAGAGGATGTCATAATTTCCACAAGTTTAGGACAGAGTAGGACTTACTTCTCCCCAGCTTCCATAATTCCACTGTGGACACGGTCCTGAATCACAGTGCTTTGACTCTGGGGGTTTGGACGCTGCATCGCAGTAACTGGCACTTTGTCCATTTTCATCCTGGCAGACCACAACTCTACGTTGAACACCTCCAGCACAACTGCTAGAGCACTGGAAAGGATGAAACACAGAAACACACAAACTGAAGATTCCATGTCACAAAATTACATTATAAAACACTAAAATAAAGGAAAAACAGTTATTTGCCTCAACTTCAAGCTCGCCAAATTACCACCCCCGCTTTGGAATCATAATTTGAATAAAGAATATCTGTCAAAAAAAACCTGGGTATTACTAGGGGTTTCATTAAAATTTATTGATAGGAAGGTAAATCTTTAAAGTTTGCCATAAAAAATTCACACTTGTCCTAGGCATTAAGTAAAACGGAATTCAAGTTTTCAGGTCTCACTAGGAAGGAAAAAAAAAAAAAGATAATGTTAAGCTTTCCAACTTTCACATTGTTTTTCTTTACTTGGTATCATTAATTTCATACAAAATACGAACCACAATTGTACTTTTTGTACAAAGTAATCATGGTTTTACACCAACTTACTGCACTGTTATCATAGTTAATTTCTGGGTTTGATTTTTTTCTTCATAGACATTGGTAGTCTTAACACTTAAAAGATTTCATTTTTACTATAATGGACTCGAAGATATTTTTCAAAAGGATTCCTCTGTAATCATAATATCACATTAGGGTATAATTCAATTAGAATTGTATAGAGATTTGCAATCTGCATCAAAAATTGCTTAATCTTTTTAAGATTTAAACTACTGATCTTCAGAAATAATTAGCATTAAAAGCATCTGATGTCATTATGTACACTTCTGTTAAAAGGCCATATAACATAATAAAATTACGAAATTAGTATAACTTAATAAAGAGGACTTACTGATCCCCATGGTCCTGTTCTCCACTGGTTTTCTCTGATTGATGGATGGACCCCCTGATTTTGATTATCTTCTGGTTTGTGAGTTAATGGAAAATTCCTGCCTGGAAAATGGCTTGGCTGCTCAGAGGAACTCGGAAAGTGGCTGTACGTGGGAGGGCAGGCTGCCAGATTACATTCTTGTTCTATCACAGGGCGGACTTCAGGGTCACAGTAATTCTCATTAACTGGCTGATGATAGTTGATGCATAAAACTTGTCGAGTAATTTTTCCACGGCCACAGGAAGCTGAACACTGATCACAAATTTAGCCAATAAACTGCATTACCTCAAAGTTCAAATATTATATTTAAATTTCTCATTTCACTTTTTTTGCAAAAAAGTACTTACAGGTGACCAATTCCCTGTTTGCCACTCTCCACAAGGGCTAAAACAGACAGCGATTTCAGCCGGTCGGGGTAAGTGGGCACAAAATGATTCATCTGCTATTCCATCATGAGCATCACGACAACTTACATAGCGGGCTTGATTTCCTCTTCCACAAGACACGGAGCACTGAAAAATTGAATCATACCGGAGCATTATACAGGACACTCCTACATCCCTTACACTTGGTTGTTGTTCAAAGTTCTAAACCTCAAAATTCTTGAAAAAACTTAACTTATATATTATCACCTGGCATCATTTCTGAGTCAAAGACAGGACAGTGGATATTCCAATGAGTTTAAAAAATAAACTTCACAAATTAGATGCTTGTGATAGTAAAACAAAACACTCAACTTTTCAGAATAGTAATTAGCTATTTGTCAAAATTAAAGAAAAGATTATCGATAAGAGAATCTTAAGATAACATTTAAGACAGCTCTGAAAGACCTAGGTAATTACAGAGAAGATAGGATCTCATAATTAAAATATTCAGAGACTATACGAAACTTTAAAAAATATATCTTTCATATAAGACTAAAGCAAGTGTATACTGCAAATCTAATAAAAGTCTAATATCACATCTGCTTCTCATAACAACCTATGACATAAATATTATCATCCTCATTTGGCAGGATTAGAAAACAGACCTAGAAAACTTAAATTCTTGCCCACAGAAACAGAGCTCTTAAAAGACAGAACAGGATTTAGTCATTAAATTACCTAATTCTAAACCCTATGCTCTTCCAACACCATCTCCATCAAAATACCTGAGAATGAATGCATATATTAATTTGGCCAATCTGGAGCAACTGAAAGCCTCCATAGTAGAAATACTGTCTCTCTTAAAGAATTCACTTACTGGGGTCCAAGAACCATATCTCCATTGTGTTATCTTTCTCATGGAAACAGGTGGCAAGGAAGTGGCTCCAATTTTAAGGATAACTGGGCAAGGTGTAACAATACAGTCCTGTCGAAAGAAAAATGGACCTCATGAAACATTAATGAATTAACCACTATGATACTAAATCCTATACTTCGTTTCTTCTTTCAGTTATGTAAATCAAGAACAGCTGTATAGTAAACTACAAATAAGTGATGTAAAGGTCTTTATTTTCCAAAAGTACAAAGTACTATCAAGGGCTAGAAGTGGATAGTATGACTCTGAAGGTTAAAATTTGGATCATTCTGCCTGATGATTTAAAAAGAAAAGGAGTAATAGTCTTTCAAAAATATCACTAAGCTGAAAACTTCTGAATGAACACAGATCACTACCTTAAGCCACACTTGAGAAGTTTATTATGCTTGTAATAATGCATCATCCTTCTATAGTTCAAAGGATGGAAACACAAGTTAAATGAGTGATCCAATATCAGATAAAGAGTAAAAACAAATCCATCAATAAAGCTGGCAAAACCAAGAACAATAAACTCTCTGATGCCCACATACATTTTTAAGGCATATACGTTTAAGTGGAAAAATACATATGGAAATAATTTTAACACATCAATAATCTTCCTGTATCAAATATTTTTGTTTATAATCCATGGAGAGGTGTCATTTACCTGCCTTTCACTTGGGCGACTAGCTCCATGGCACAGTCTGTCGTCTAGCACTGCGCTAAATAGCTCGTTGACACATTTTACAGCACGCAGCTGGTACCCCTGTCCACACGTGGCTGTGCACTGGAAGAATATAAGCAGATATGAAACACCACTGCTCAGACATTACATAAACTTAATTTTCTTAACATGTACACAGTTAAGAATCTATTTTCAGTAGATATTTTTATTAGTCCTTTATTCCAGATTCTAGACTTAAAATGAGGAAATTTAATCAACATATCTTTATTCAAATTTACATAGATACTAATAACATAAGCAATGCCAAAGTATGCTCAAACTACCACACAATTGCACTCATCTCACACNCCGCAAAGTGTTGAACATTCACTTTTGCCAATGATGTGCCACCTACAAAAAAATGATATTATGCTTAGGAGGTATGCTGATGAACATGATTTAAAACATGGATTCAGAACACTTCACACATATTATTCAATTTTAAAAATTATGTTAGAATTTATGGACAAGCCACAACAAAAATATTTGATATATCATTGATTTGGTGATGAAAACTTCTTAGAGATCACAGAGTCCAAACTTTCATCACATAGATGAGAAAGTGAAGCCCAGTGATGCTGTGCATTCAAATGGTATATCTGCTTGGCTTCTGTCAGAAATTTTACTTTTCTCTAAATAAAATTTAACATTTACTCCAAATCCATAAAAGCTGGAGGTAGGGAACCAGCACTACACCCAGGCATTTGGAGGAATCCCAAGCCTCACCCTAGAGGAACTCCCAAGGAAATTTGTGTTCTCTTCCTAGGAATCCCAAGCCTCTCCCTAGACTTTTGAAAGCAATTGGTTAAGATTAAGATTGAGATTAAGGTTACTAAGTGGCAGATTTAAAACTATAACCAAATATATCTGACCTATANGTGACAAATATTTAATTAGATGTAAAATAAAGGAGCAACTTTTCTTAAGCTATTCTTTTTTCTTTGTACCTGAGACCATTCTAAATAATGCCACCTTGTTAAGACACAATCACCATGGCAGGGCTCTCGGGTTGGAGGTTTAAGCTGGTCACTGCAGTAGTGGTCATCTACCGGAACAGTCTGTCCTTTATGAATGGAATACTTCATGCAGTGGACGTCCAATGACTTGTATCCTTGACCGCAAAGTGTTGAACATTCACTTTTGCCAATGATGTGCCACCTACAAAAAAATGATATTATGCTTAGGAGGTATGCTGATGAACATGATTTAAAACATGGATTCAGAACACTTCACACATATTATTCAATTTTAAAAATTATGTTAGAATTTATGGACAAGCCACAACAAAAATATTTGATATATCATTGATTTGGTGATGAAAACTTCTTAGAGATCACAGAGTCCAAACTTTCATCACATAGATGAGAAAGTGAAGCCCAGTGATGCTGTGCATTCAAATGGTATATCTGCTTGGCTTCTGTCAGAAATTTTACTTTTCTCTAAATAAAATTTAACATTTACTCCAAATCCATAAAAGCTGGAGGTAGGGAACCAGCACTACACCCAGGCATTTGGAGGAATCCCAAGCCTCACCCTAGAGGAACCCCCAAGGAAATTTGTGTTCTCTTCCTAGGAATCCCAAGCCTCTCCCTAGACTTTTGAAAACAATTGGTTGAGATTAAGATTGAGATTAAGGTTACTAAGTGGCAGATTTAAAACTATAACCAAATATATCTGACCTATAATCAGGTGGTGTCTCCCTATGCAACACCTTTATTTGACTGAGGATCAGAGAACATCTGGGCACATGACTACATCAAAAGCCTTTAAAAGGTGGTAGACTTGTCTTTATAAAGCATATCACATTTTCTCATTAACTCATACAATCTACTTTTAGACATGCTTTCAGAGGGAACATCTTTTTTTCCACAAGTAAAATCTGCCAGTATTAGCAAAATTATCCCAATTACACTCTAGCAATCTCTCAGACAGTACGAGCACAGAAGTACAGCAAAGGAGAGAATTCATGGAGCTTCTTTCCATCTGAACAGTATCTCAAGGATTTCGTTGCACTTCACTCTCCTGCAAGGCAGTGGATGCAACTTGTACATGCCATTCTACCACTAGCCTTCCACCATATGTCTCCAAATAACACCACAAATACATAAAAATTCTCATCCTTGCAGAGTAAAGGAGATTCTGGCCATCCCTGAATGTTGACTGTTGCCTGCTAGACAGGGTTATTGCTCTTAGCATCACTTAGCCACAAGAAAACAAATGACAAGAATTTTAGAAGAAAAAACTTGCCTGCCAAGATCTAGGATCTCGTTACTTAATGTTTAATGGACAAAATGCTGATAAGATAGACAAATCAATCTATCGATTCTCTAATCCTCAAACTTTAAAAGTTTATTGGTACATGAGTTCAATGGGAATTAGAGGCTCATGCTTAAACGTATTGTTTCAGAGCTTTAAACCATAGGTTTGCAGATTAGAGTTTTCCTATATTTATTTTACAGATAAATTTGTTTCCATTTCTTACACAAAATATTGAGGTCTCTCTACTGAAATTCAGCAAATACTATGAATAAAAAAACTCATACCAATTGCCAAGTTTCACAGTAAATTAGCAGGTCTAAAGTTTTTTAAGGGAATGGGAAAGGACAGACATTAATTACATGTCCACCTTACACCAGGCACTGCAGTAGATGCTTTACATCTTCTCTCACTTATTGATTTTTATCTGGTTACATTATACATATTTCTTTTTTTCTTACCTGAGTTCACAGTCTGTATTGCACCTTTCAGTCACCAGCAATGGAAGTGGTAAGTGGTCACAGCTTTGATCAGACATGACCATATGATCACTCTTACGTACACAAGTAATTTTTCTTCTATGAAGACCTTGGCCAAAGTTAAATGAAAAATAAAAATTAAAGGAAAAATCACATAAGGAGATGTTCCATAATAATTTACTTCTGCTAAAAGCTTGAAGGATGCAGCTAAGAAAGGAAAAACAATTCCAACATAGCATACAAATAGGCTAGCATATTGAGCTAGTCAGGAATGACTTTCTACAATAAGCAAGATGAATCCTGAAACACTGAGGAGTTTGCTGAGTAAGGAGATGTAAGGAAGGTGGGACACCTGTGTGAAGTAGGAAGAAATTTATTACAGCTATGTGGAAGGGTTGCTAGTGGAGAACTGAGTGGTCAGGGTCCATGCTGATATGATACAGTATACTACTGCTCCCCATTATTTGCTTGCCTTTTCACTGCAACACAATTACACATCTCTACTCGCTACAACATTTCTGTAACTTCCTAGAGGAGGAGCAGACTTCCCTGCCCATTGACAGCAGGTTTGTGCCAACCACCTGGAAGGGAATGTGACTATTCCAGTTCTAAGCAGAAGCTCTAAAAGTCTTTTCTTGCTTCTGCCAACTCTTTTCCCTCTGTTTCTAAAACAGCCTTCTCCAGATGGGGCTGATCTTTCAGCCTGGAATCATGAATGAAAAGGCAGCATGGTCAGACTTCAGTTGATAGTAATGGACCAACTGGAATAAATGTGCCACATGAATGCAGGATAGAAGAGAGAATATAAGAATTTTTTGTAGTTTTTGCTCAACTTTCTATACACCCTAGTGTGAAAGTGAAAGTCGCTTAGTGGTGTCCAACTGTTTGTGACCCCGTGGACGACAGCCTGCCAGGCTCCTCTGTCCATGGAATTCTCCAGGCAAGAATACTAGAGTGGGTAGCTGTTCCCTTCTCCAGGGGACTTTCCCAACCCAGGGATTGAACCCAAACCTAAAATTCCTCTAAAAAAAGTAAAGTCTATTAATTTGTTTGAGAATGACCTGGAGGCAGACAACAAGCTGAAGAAGAGTCAGAACCAATTAGCAGCCACCACACAGTGTGAGCGAGAAATAAATGTTTGTTGTTCTAAGTCATTGAGATTTAACATTTGTTTATATGGTGCATAACCACAGTGAAGGAAGCTTAGAGAAGTCAGAGAGGCCACAGTAGACTGAACTTTGCACTTTCCGCAATGAGGAGATAGGAAAACGTTCAAGCTGTCAGTGGCATGATCAAACCTCTGTTTTCTCCAAGTTCAACTGTATACTTTCAGCTGGCGAAACAAGAACATGCATGTTTATCTCTGCATGCATACCATCTGAAATAACTGTAAAGAACTTTGAAAAGGCAAAACCCAGAAGGAACAAAAAGAACGAAAGAGGAAACAGTAGGCAGGAAAAGGACATGTTAAATATGACAAGAAGATGGAAATTACTATTTTAACAGAGCCAAGGAAGCTGAAACCTGAGCCTGTGCAGGAAGAAAGTAAGAAACAAACCATTCATGCCACAGAATCCAAGCAAAGCCCAGGGATCAAAATCACCAGGTTCCTCTGAAAAGGCGGATGTGTGAGGCTCAGCCCTGAGAAAATGGAGGAGTGATCGAAAAGTATTCATGAAGAACAGTCAGACTTCCACCTAGGAGTCAACAGTAGCGCTCTCTAATGAAAACAAGGTGAACCACATGTGATTTTACATTGTCTTGTAGTGACATGAAAAAGTAAAAAGATACAAATCCAAACAGGATCATTTCCACATGATGTCAAGAGAAACACTATTGATGAAACATTTCACATTCTTTTTTCATCCTAAGTCTTCAGAATTCATTGTGCATTTCACACTTGTACTGTATTTCAATGGGCTAGCCACATGTGGCTAGAAACTACCATATTGGATACTGGATAGCATGGCTCCAGAGCATGTGAACTTGGGGGCAAAGACACAGTGCTGTACCAAAAAGAAAGGGACTCAGTAAAAGTCTCCATACTGAAATGATGAGATTCAGGCCCACTGGGCTCACCCTCCACTTCCCTCTGGCTCCAAGCCAATTTTTTACAGTTTCTCCAGTCCCCTCACTGGCCACCAGAAGATGGGAGAATTCCTTTCTTGGAAAACTCTTTAGCTCAATAAAAAAGATTAAGTCACAGCAACATTTGAGCCTTTCCCCCAAAGACACAGTAAAGAACTATAAGAAGACTTATTTAACCCACACGGGACTTTCAATTAGCATTTTAGTCTTAAATATGAATAAACATCAAAGGATCAGTAGGCAATTTAGGAAAGACTCACACAAAAGAGACCTAAATAAACAGAAACAGAATTAAGAGGAAACACATATGTCATGCAGCAGAAGAAAGTTCCAAGACTATAATTAATACTCTCACGGACACAGGTATTGCATCCATGAAACAAAAGCAAGCTGTTGAGAAACACTAAGAAAAAAAATGTACATTTGGAAAGGAAATTACGAGATAAGAGATCAGACCAGGAGGCTGTATAGCCAGACAATATAAATTTCACAAAGATAGAAGAGAAATTTAATGTGGAGAAATTATCAAAGATATCATACATAAAACTTCTCAGATCAAAGAATCTGTGTTTCCAGTTTGGAAGGCATCCTAATTACCAGGAAAATAGATGAAAGGAAAAGCCGAGCCAACACACAGTGTCCTGACACTGCTCACTCCCGTGAATCTAGGAGGGGAGACACAGAATTTCCATACCAGCAAGTATCATATCCACGCATTGGAAATTGGAAAACAAGATTTTCAGCATTCTAAAGGAAAATAATCTATCTTCGAATTTTATACAAGCCAAGCTATCAATCAAGGGTGAGAACAGAATAACGCCATTTTCAGACAGGAAAAGTCTCAAAACACTGCCTTGCTTTTCTCAGGAAATAACCGACAGCTATGTTATCCTCAGTGGAGAAAATAAAAAGAGGAATTCACAGAATTTGGGACACAGGGAATCCAACACAGAAGAGAGCTGAAGAGACCTCACAAGATGATAAAGAAGGGAGAGCACATGATGACAGCCGTGTAACAGCCTGAAAAGCAACATGGCCAAGTTAGAGCAGGAGAGAGGAGGGCCAAGGGAGCAACAGATAAGAAAAAGGAAAGGAAAGCTGAAGCCAATACACTGAACATAGAGCTCCAAAATTTAAAGCGTTCGCAAAATGTCTGGAGCCTGATCATTTTCAGTGCACAGGGAAACAAGTAAACAAAACTAAAGAAACTTCACTTTCAGTTCAATTCAGTTCAGTCACTCAGTCGTGTCCGACTCTTGCAACCTCATGAATCACAGCACGCCAGGCCTCCCTGTCCATCACCAACTCCCGGAGTTCACTCAGACTCATGCCCATCGAGTCAGTGATGCCATCCAGCCATCTCATCCTCTGTCGTCCCCTTCTCCTCCTGCCCCCAATCCCTCCCAGCATCAGAGTCTTTTCCAATGAGTCAACTCTTCGCGTGAGGTAGCCAAAGTACTGGAGCTTCAGCTTTAGCATCATTCCTTCCAAAGAAATCCCAGGGCCGATCTCCTTCAGAATGGACTGGTTGGGAGAAACCCAAAAGTTACACACATACAAAAGGAGCTATAATCATAGTATATACTTTGTGGCAATTGAATTAATGGCTCCTTTCCTTCTGTAGGAAAGAGATCTTTCCTGGTTCAGATTCTCAAACTATCTCAAAATGCCTTCTCCAGCCTTTCATTTTGGATCTTGTTATGTGTTTATTTGGCGTGTCCCCCACATTTTAGAATGTTCTGTCATTCAACTATGTATTTAGATTTCTTCTAACTCCCCATATCTACTGCCACAGACCAGCTTACCCAGTTATGTCGGAATGCTGGTCCCAGATGCCCAAACCGCTTCTCTATGCTCTTCCATAAAGCACATCCAGGTTCTTTTTGCCAAAATGAATTCCTCTGTCCTCTGTGTTACCAAAGCTTTGTTCCTACTTGCAGTGTTTGCGCCAGTCAGCCTGGCATCATCTACTTCAGGCTCCCCAACCCCCCTGGAGACACTGTTCAAACAGGAATGCCTGTTTCCACACCAGCATCCGGGCACTGCTGTCCTAGTACTGGAGGACCAAGTCTGTGCCTTTTTCTGGGATGGGATACCACCATTCCTTTGGTACCTTGAGGTCAGTTTGTTATCTTGCCCTTCAAGTTCCCATCTTCTGTGATTGCTGCCTCTGGCCACCTACCTTCTCTCAGCTCATTTCTGTACTGTCCGAGCCACTTCTCCTCTGACTCACTGCTCCCCTAATTCCCAGACCTTGTCTCTAGTGCCCCTGGGAACTACTTTCCCACTCTACACCAGTTTCTATCTTCCCATTTCCCCTCCAACTGCTCATTCCATCTTTCCTGGGGTCTCCTCGATGCATAATTGTGGCATGGCTTTTACCATTTAAAATTAAGAAAATTTACTCATTCTTCTGTTTCATCCACTAGACTTTAAAACTTGAATGCAAAATCAGGATCCTAATAATCCAAAACAAAATAGTCTGTCAATAAACATTTACTGATTCAAACCAATGTAGCATCACACAACCAGGTATTCATAATTATAGACTGCCCAAAGATACCAGTCTCTTCACTTGCTTTTCTACTATAACTTCACGGCTTTTTCATCTCTCCCTGTGCTCCTTTCAGTTATTCATCCATCAGTACAAACACATTTCCCTGTGGTCAGAGAAGGGAAATAAGAGAATGAGAGAATGTTGACCCCACAACACTAAAAGAAGGAGATGGGTGTCTGGGAAAGTGGATGGAAGAAAAGGACAAGAAGGTGAGCATTTCACCAGAAAACAGTGTCACGGTAAGGGAACCTTTCTGTAACTGCGAGAACACAACTGAGCGACTTCACTTTCACTTTTCACTTTCATACATTGCAGAAGGAAATGGTAACCCACTCCAGTGTTCTTGCCTGGAGAATCCCAGGGACCGGGAGCCTGGTGGGCTGCCGTCTATGGGGTCGCACAGAGTCGGACACGACTGAAGCAACTTAGCAGCAGCAGCAGCAGCAGGAAAGGAGCTGTGATGCAAAACATTGAAAAGGGCTGAGATAAGGGAGGCTGTTAAGCGCAAGAAGCCCAGAATGAGTGGGGAGAAAAGCAGACAGAGAACAAAGACGGGAAACCTTTGTAAGTCTGTGTGGTGTAAGTATGTGGGTTCCACAGGCAGCCAGACTCAAGAGCACCCCAAATTATACCAGCATGCCACAGCTGAACTTATGTCCCTTTTATTTAATTCTAGTGTACCTTGACACATTTTTGTACAGTCTTGCCAGGGTCCATACGGGTCCCAGGTGACTAGATCACTCTTCTCTTCCACGGGGATATTGAAGGAATAACGGACATCAGGGTTGTACAGATTACCCACACACAAAACCTCAATAAAAATACAAAGGGGCACACAATCAATTCATAAAAGACATATTCTTAAAAGATATCACTCTATGTTGAATAATAAATGCAAAGCACTTACTTAAGCATAATATTTTACTAATATGATTAAAACTGCCTTAGTAACAACTACTAAGAATTTACCTGCAAAACAAGTTCTTCTTCCAGTCGATCAGTACTATTAATCCTTTCAATTGAGTTGTTTGAACCACTGTATTCAAAAATAGCTCCTTGTACGTTGATTTCCCTTTTGGACATACTTACAACAAAATTCCCATTCAAAAGAAAATTCCCTTGAGTGTCCGATAATGCTGTAAAAGGACAGTGCTCATGAAACAGCAAAACCAGTCAACGGTCCAGAAACAGTTTTAACTTTTAAAATTCACATTCTTTTCTTCTGCAGTTAGAGAATATAAATATAAATTAATACAGAGGAAATAAACTTTATTTTACTATAAAGTGGTATCCAACCCATAAGCAGAGAAACTTTAGCATATCAGCCAAACCCATGAAAATACATTCACTCTATAACTTTTATTTCTGAGAAGGTCTTCTTCCACCAAGCATGCAGCGCCAGGAGAGACATACAGGAAGTGGAAAAACAGAGAGAAGTCATGCAGACAGATCAGCTACATCAATCCTGGTCATCCACAGGGAGGAAAGAAAGGGCAGCCAGGCTGCTGTAGTGTTCTGTTTACCTTGGAAAACACGTATAAAGCTTCAACATCCTAGGGTCAATATTTTAAAAGCCCATGCCTCTCCACTCCTCCCTCTGTGAGCATCTGGATCTTTTTCATGGGAGGCACTCATCACTGGTCACGTCTGTGTGAGTGGCTACTTTTTCCGAACCCTCCCACCGCCCCCTCTGTTCTTGCCCCTGGTTATTCTTGCTCTTTCCCATGGATAGGTATTAACATCAGCCTATCAAATAAGTATATGTGTGCCTATCTATATACTAATATTTACATGTGTATATGAGTATGGAATGGAGTAGGTAGTCATAATTTGTTACTTTTGTAAATACAAAATTACATGGTGTCCACAGTGTTGTGGTAGTAAAAAGACCATAGGACTTAGTACAGTTGATTTAAATTCAAATTGTTCTAATTAATTTCTATGTGATCTTGGATAAACTACTTGCTTTTTAATTGCATAATAAGAATAATAAAAAATCCCAACTCACAGGCTTTTAATTAGAATCAAAGTTTGAAAATGTTTTTAAAGTATATAAATTGTAAAGCCCTATGTTGTTAGTTTAAATTTTTGAGAGGCTGTCTAATATTTTAAATTTTATACTAATAAAACCCCCATGTTAATTAAATACATCTTTGCTGATTTACTATACTTCTCAGTGGAATAATCTTTTTGGAAAACACTTATTTGGTCTTCCAGGAAACCCTACCCAGAGCACACAAGTTACCATGACTAAACTTGACAAACACTACACACCTTGAACCAGTGCTGAAGGGAATACTACCAAATACGTGTGCTGATTCTGTGTCTTTGTGGACTATTGTGATTGTCTTTACACACCACACTGAATTCAGTGAGGAACCAACAAAATGAAAATCACTGTAAATCTGCGCATTATCAGAAGTGGACAGGCCTGTTTAAAGGACTGCCCACTACACTAAAATTAAGGGGAATAAACAAAACTTTACTGAGATAAACTATATACATTTCATTATTTTTAGTTACCAAAGCAAATTACAAGTCCTTTTTAAAGACTCCACACATATATTTTGCTCACCTATTTAGATTTTGATATTTCCATTAGTACTTCTTTTACAAAGTATACTGATATTTTAATAGTGAACATTTCTAATCTTTAAACTTGAGCAGAACCAAATTTCTACATTTGGATCCTAAGAGAAACATAATAAATTATCTATAATACATATGGCAAATGTCTATGCCAAATGATAAATATGGCATATATCGATGTATATGTAAAAGAAAAAGAAGTGCGACTAAATGTAAAGAGTTAAAACATTTACATTTGATTTTCTTTAGGAATTTTTTTTAATAGAGGTGAAATTAACAAAACCAGAATTAACCATTTTAAATTGAACAACCTGATGGCATGTAGTACATTCACAATGTTGAGCAACCTCTACTAGTTTTCTAAACTTTTTCATCACCCTGGAAGGAAAATCTGCATCCGTTCAGCAGCTGTTCTTTCCACAACTGACTCTATAAAGCCAAATATAATTTCTGAAATGGGCTGTTCATTATAGATTCAGATTCCCAATCAATTCAAAGCATTGATTACTTGAGCCAATAGTTCACATTTCATTAATGTGAGGCAGGTGTTCTTTTCATTATCAGCCTTATATCACCAGCTTAGTGAATTACATGTAAGTCAATATTAATGTATTTATCAGACAGAAACAAGATTTGTAAAGCATTATTTTCATCTCTAGGGCTAAGTGAAATGTTTTAAACCTATAAGTCAATTTCCAAAAAGTAAATAACAACTGAAATGTATACTCTAGAAATAGCTAAAAGACAATATATTAGGACTATGTTCATTAACATCTAAAAATATGAAACTATAGTTCTCTTTCTGTAACATAAGAGCAATAAAAATACAATCACAATAAAAATTGTATTTAAAGACTTGTGCTACATGGTAAAAACATTTAAGAAAAAAATTTTAAAACATTTCCCTTCCCTGGTGGCTCAGATGGTAAAGCATCTGCCTACAATGCAGGAGACCCAGGTTCAATCCCTGGGTTGGGAAGATCCTCTGCAGAAGGCAATGGCAACCCACTCCAGTACTCTTGCCTTGAAAATCCCATGGACAGAGGAGCTTGGTAGGCTACAGTCCATGGGGTTGCAAAGAGTCGGACACGACTGAGCAACTTCACTTTTTTGGATTGGGAACATGTGTATACCCATGGTGGATTCATGTTGATGTATGGCAAAACCAATACAGTATTGTAAAGTAAAATGAAGTAAAATTTTTTAAAAAATAAAAACATTTAACTCCAATGAGGTTTATAACTAGAGAACTGTATTCTAACTACACACAAAACTTTAACTGAATATAACCTCTGGTTATCTAAAACACCCTCATGGGGAAAAAAGCGTAATTTGTCTTCCAGAATTTAATTCAGTATCTTTAAAATAGGATATGGCACATAATTCAAAAAGAGAACGCATATATGGAGTCAGATGACTTGGCTTAGTCTGAGCCAAAATTGCATGTTTATTCAAGGGGCTCTTCTTGCCTTCCAAGAATTTACAACCACAGATCTCCATGAAACTGCACATACTGGCTGCCATTTAACTAAGAATGTTTACCCAGGTAGTTGTCATCTTCTGGTTTTCCAGAATAGCTGTGCTGAAGAATATCAATGTTTGTTGCTCCTGGGGGAATCTTTACAATGACATTATAACCTGCAATATAATTTTATACATGTTAACTTTCACAAAAAGCAGATGGCCCAGAGGCTAGTACTGCTGAGTGAAAAATCTGAATAGTATAGTCAGAATTAATTTCATTTTATCTCTGAAAGATGATATGTTCTTATTCTTTTTGAATCAACGGCTTATACAAATTACTAAGGATTAAGAAAGAGTGGTTGTTGTCTACAAATACACAGTTTGGGATTCTTAAGGTGTACTTCCTAATTTCTATTACTTTTAAAATTCTGAATATAGAACAAAAATGAATCTAGTAATTTAGCTCCTGAACTACTTAACACACACATTAATTTTTAAATGTGACCAATACTTTTACATTTTATACTTCCTAATAGGGAAAAATACAGGATTCCAAATGCTATTCACAAATCCGGGAGATATAAAAATAGTTGACCATTGCTAGATGTTTACACAGACTCAGTGAACAGCAAAATAGTGAATGTTAAAGAGAAATATTTTTCTTAAGCTTTTAGGTTCCAGTGTAAGCAGGAATCTCCATAGCTACCCCCCAAATTTTACATTATTTTTTAAAGTCTACTAACAAATTGTCAAGAGAAAAGTAAAAAGTTTACTCTAGAGAAATGTTTTATGAGACCAAATTCAATAACACTGGCACTTCTCAAAATATGAGGAAACACTATATCAAATATACATTACATTACATATACAAATATATATTAAACAAGAAACATTTTTCCTGCACTAAAACCACTCATGTCACATCATTTTCCAAATACTCTTAGGTTTTAAGTCAACAATTAATTCTGCTCTATTGATATTATTCTAAAGTTTTCCTTTCTCATATTAGGATTTTCCTCTTTCATTTAATATAAAAACAAAAAGAGTTGAAATTTTTCACATACATTAAGTTTTATAAATATGAAATTAACTTTAGAAGAGGAAGTTTTAAAAGAGGTTAAGTTTCATATGAGATTATCTTGCGTTTTCAGAACAGCCTTATTTATTTATATCTAAGATATTACATTTAAATATAAGGTGATAAATGGTATGGTTATTCTGTATACATTAAACGCATACTGGTTATAGATATAAGCCTACAAAAATAATTTGACTCATGATTCTTTTTCACTATAAAATGTTCCTACCAGCTCCACTATTTATGTCTTTGCCATGCTTTTCAAGAAAGTATTCCAAGGCATTGCAAATGTGACAAGATGAAAGCTGTCACTAGGGGGCAGTAATGTGACAAATGCTGTTCAGAACCTGCACATGAATTTAATCTTTTTCCATTTGCAAACCGATTAATTCATAGCACAATTTTAGCAAAGTTAAATTCTAATTTGGTGCATTCAGCTTTATATAGCAAAATTACTTTTCAGTGAATATAGACCAGACTCTGATAAATGTGTGTCACTGGTGATAAAAAGGGATCAAATATATATAGATCCCAAGAAATAAAGAATCATAACAACTAGAAAAATAATGTCAAATCATCTAGTAACTTAGATGCATAATCATGACCAGAGTAGTAAATGTTCTACACTTTTCATATAAATATAGTGTTCTAAATGACACTGTTTTAATTGAAGCAATTCTTACTAACTTAAACAACTCTGTTCAAAAACATGTGAATACAATTTGGAGTTGAACAATAAAACTATAAAACATACATCATTTATTTTGCAAAGAAAGTTTTAATGGGTTGATTTTGTTACCATAAAAATAAAAAACATTTGTCAGAAAATTTAATGGAAAATATCTGATATATTCTCATAAAATTTTTCAAGAAAAATGAAGCCATGGCCAAATATCAACTATATCTGTAATCCAGACTTACTGAAAAATCAAATGCAACAATAATTCCAAATTAACATTTAAGTTAATGGCTTCATCCTGTACCTTCAATCAGTTTCAATATATCATCAATAAAAAACAACAGATAGGCCAGATCACTCACACAGAAAACATGTGGTTCAGATGATTAAAAATAATTGAAATCAAATTTCCTGGAAAGATTATAAACATATACAATATAGATTACAGAAGCAGCAGTAAAAACACTTCATTAACTGGTACGACAGGGGGACTATTTACACATCATTGTCAAATTGCACTGGATTTATTTTAATAAATGCACCTAAGTTTTTTTAAGAATTAAACTTGTCTTAAGCAGGTAAATTCATTAACTCAATCATACAACTTGTACAAGATTTACTTAATTATTTTGAACTAAAATACCGAATAAACAATAACAAACCAGCCCTATTATTCCTTAATGATATGGTCCCATTATTATATCCAAAGAGAACACTGGGAAGAAATGCAGAGCTCACCATAATGTGCACTGTTGAAGACACCTGCCATTGTCCTGCAGGAGGAGTTATCCCCGCCACACACGCCACATTTGTCTCTCCTGGCCTTGGAGTTTAACACGTGATCACAGCCAGCTTGCTTCAAAATACAATAATTACAGTCAAGATTATTAAAATGACCAGCAAAGCACTAATGGGGCTTCACAAAGTTCTTCCCCAAAATATTCTTTCAATTAACAGGAAATTCAATACAACAGGGTTTTTTTCAGGGTATCTAATGATCTTGTTATGTGTACACCAGTATTTTCACACAGCTGTTCACATGGTTGAAAAAGCACTGTTTTTTAAAGGATCATCTACATACTTCCTGCATCAAAATCACCTCCTGTGGATTTAAAGATAGATTCTCAGATGTTCTTAAAAATCCCTGGAAGTAAAAAACTAAGAAACCACATTGTAATAAATATTGACAGTGATTCCTATTTTGATTATTTGAGAGTAATTATTTAAGGACATGTGATTCAAATGGGACAAGAAGTAACACACTAAAGTAGCTTCAAAAAAGAGGTCGTTGATGATTTACTTTTTTTTTTTTAACGTATGACCTTAGAACTCTGGGGATAAACTGAACATATCTGAAAGAAATAACTTATTTCCTTAAAATTAATATCCAGCATAATAAAGCGTTTAAGGAAAAAAATGAGTAAATAAATAAAGGTGAGAGAGAGTACACAGTTTGACCCAAGGCTTTGAAAGAACAAATGCAGCTCTTTTCCACACAGACGGTGCCCTCCGCATACACTGCAGTAACGTTTAGTTCTTCGGAACACGCCTTTAAATTTAGTGATCAGAAGAGTAAGAAAAATTCATAAGCCTCATGACTTTGTATTTACAAGGTAAATATTTGCAAAATGAAAATTCCATCCAGATATTTTCTGAAAGTAAAATGCATCTTTATGTTCAGACACATGTCATATTTTCTCATTATATCTGACTCTCTGGGTTTAACTTAGATAAAACAAGTTTTCAGGCACCAAGTGCCCTTTTTCTCACATTTAAAAGTCAAATAAAGTGAAGTGAAAGTCGCTCAGTCATGTCCAACTCTTTGCAACCCCATGGACTAGCCCATGGAATTCTCCAAGCCAGAATACTGGAGTGGGTAGCCTTTCCCTTCTTCAAGGGATCTTCCCAACCCTGGGATCAAACCCAGATCTCCCACATTGTAGGTGAATTCTTTACCAGCTGAGCCATGAGGGAAGCCCAAGAATACTGGAGTGAGTAGCCTATCCCTCTCCAGAGGATCTTCCTGACCGAGGAATCAAACCTGGGTCTTCTGCATTGCAGGCAGATCCTTTACCAACTGAACTATCATGGAAGTCCAAAGCTATTTCCAATCTGTAAGTTATGTTCAGTTTCTCTAAACATCTCATTAGCCCTTCGGGTGCAAGGCCTTTATCACTTAGGTAATAACAGATATTTGGTTATAGGGAGAAGAATTGGTCCTATTAAGTTCCACTTAAGGAATGAAGAATACTTATATTCTTTAGACAACATTCACTATCCTAGTTCTCAAACTCACCATCCATTGTTAGGATTGCCATCTGCAATTTACACACTTTAATTCAGGGGCTCATCTGCTCTCACCTAAAATCCTGCCTGTGTGCATGTGTGCTAAGTCTTCAGTCATGCCCAATTCTGTGCGATCCTTTGGACCGCAGCCTGCCAAACTCCTTTGTCCATGGAATTCTCCAGGAAAGAATACTGGAGTGGGTTGCCATGCTCTCCTCCAGGGGATCTTTCCGACCCAGGGATTGAACATGCGTCTCTTACATCTCCTGCATTGGCAGACCAGGTCTTTACTACTAGCACCACCTGGGAAGCCCCGCTAAATGGCCTACCTAACTCCAGTTTCCTAACAACTCAGTACATTCTGAAGATTTTAACATGCAAATCAAATCACATCTCTTGCTTAACTCCAAATCCTTGGATCTTCAAGGACTTCAGGAAAACACTTTCACATAACAACCATCAGCTGGCGGCCACCTCCAACTTTGGTACCTTACTTCTTCACCTTTCTAAAACTTTCTNCAGTACATTCTGAAGATTTTAACATGCAAATCAAATCACATCTCTTGCTTAACTCCAAATCCTTGGATCTTCAAGGACTTCAGGAAAACACTTTCACATAACAACCATCAGCTGGCGGCCACCTCCAACTTTGGTACCTTACTTCTTCACCTTTCTAAAACTTTCTTATCCTGATAATTAGATCCAGACTCACACCCTGCATGAGCCTCCCCAAATCCTTTACCCACTTCCCCATAGACTAAGACACTGCATCTACAACGTCCGCATGCCACCTTGCAGATAGGCCCACAGCCCTGTGTGTGCGCCCATCTCCCCCACAGACCTGCCACCGTGTTAGAGGCGGGTGTTCTTTTCTATCCTTTCATCTCGGTGACTAGAACAGCATGCTGCCTTCAGAGAGAGAGAGAGAGTGTGTGTGTGTGTGTGTGTGTGTGTGTGTGCGTACGCACTCAGTCATGTCTCTTTTCAACCCCAGGGACTGTAGCCATCCAGGCTCCTCTGTCCATGGGATTCTTCAGCCAAGAGTACTGGAGTGAGTTGCAATTTCCTCCTCCAAGGGATATTACTGACCCAGGGATCAAACCTGTGTCTCTGTGTCTCCTGCATTGGAAGATAGATTCTTTACCACTAGTGGCACTTGTGAAGCCCACATAGAAATTTGGTAAAAGTTCGTTGAATGCATATAAGAAGTAGGAGAATGGAAAGAGGGTGGGAGGATATCACCGCTTTCAACACAGAGGGAAAAAGTGTCACCACAGAAGGTCATATTCAAACTAGCAAAAGGCCTTGGCATTCCTCGGGTCCTGAGACATCTTAGGAAGTTGACTTCATCCCTCATCTTAATTTTGAGCACCATAGGCAAAACAAAACCAGCAAACTCCCCTCACTGCTTTGTGAGTCACTCCTGATGACAAACAATAGCTCCTAACCATGTTCCTATCGGAGAAGGCAATGGCACCCACTCCAGTACTCTTGCTTGGAAAATCCCATGGACAGAGGAGCCTGGTAGGCTACAGTCCATGGGGTCACGAAGAGTCAGACACAACTGAGCGACTTCACTTTCACTTTTCACTTTCTTGCATTGGAGAAGGAAATGGCAACCCACTCCAGTATTCTTGCCTGGAGAATCCCAGGGACAGAGGAGCTTAGTGGGCTGCTGTCTATGGGGTCACACAGAGTCAGACACGACTGAAGTGACTTAGCAGCAGCAGCATGTTTCTATAGACAGCAGGGTAGCAACAAAGGATGCTGCACTGAAATTCGTAAGAATGTACGTAAAATTGCAGAAATAATATCTGGCTAGAAAAATAGAAGGAAAACAGTATTCTGAAAGTCATTTTAAATGCAGTGATTTTACTTACCCGACACAGGCCTTGAACACAAATGTCATTTGTTTCAGTTCCACAAGGAGTACCATCGGCAACCCTGTCCTTCAGTTGATAGAAGCTAGTGGTTCCAGCCACCCGACAATAGAGTTTACAACGATCTTTTACAGCAACTGTAAGAAAAAGTCAAATTTTGGTGGACACAAACACAGCTGTGTGTTCCTTTGTCTCAAAACTGTTCACAGCAAAAAAATATTCTAATTACTTACTCCCACTGTACTTTGGAAGCCACCTCACGTTAGGGGAGAGACCATTGATGTTGAAATGTTTACCATCAAAATCAGAGCACTGCTTCTCACGGAAGTCTTGCTTGCCTTTTGGACATGAATCAGTGTTACATGAGCGAAATTTCATCCTGCGGCCCACACAGTACTTGCCTCCGTTTCTTGGCCTAGTCAAATTCATTACAGTTTAAAGCACATCAGTACAAGGTTATTTCTGCCATTTCATTCTAAAACTGTTCCATCCCTTTCCAGGATCTGGAAAACCACCAATGTCCCACTAACACTTTTTGTTTTTAACAGAAGTAGGTAACATGATTGGGAAGCAAGTCTGTGGTTAACGAACTATAGAAAATCCATTTTAACATGGACATTGTGGCCTGGAGGGCAGAAATGATGTCTTATTCATGACTAGATTAACTAACAAGGAACTAATGGTGGGGATATGTTTATTCATTTTGGAGGCAAGGAGACATATAGAGTGAGCCCAAGGTGATCACAAAGGAAGATGACACTATGTTAAAATACAAAGAAGTATATATGACTCTTTGTTGAGTATATCCTATGTATCACTCGGTTCAAAGAATTTCATGGTATCAATCTATAAACATCCAACTCCATTTCAATTTATGTTGGAAGATTAAAAACTTATATGAAGACTTTCAGCATAATTCAACTATTTGACAATTCAAATAAACTAAGTTGTATTCTATTCATGGTATGTCATATTTCTGCATTAAAAATTCTTTATTTATATCTATAATAAGAGAACCATTTTTAAAATTTTTATGGAATCCCTAAATTCTTTTAAATAGTTTGGTGAGCTGGATCTGTGCTTCATTACTTATTCAAGCTAAAGACACTGAAGGAACTATAAGATGAAAATAAGAAAAAGAAAATATGACATGACAAATTATACCAAACGCTAAGAAATGGTAACAAAACTACCTATTTTACCCAGGAAAACCAAAGCACAGTTGCAAGGGGCCAGGCTCTTTCAACAAAAGCACAGTAAAAATAAAAATGCCATTATATTACCGTCGTTATTTGCAACTATTTCTCAAATTTACACTAAATCAAAAAAGAAAGAAAATGGCTGTCTTAACTTAAATTCTTAAAAGTATTTTACTTTTTTTTTTTTTTAAGGTCTGAATCTACCAAGATAGAAAGTAATACGGCTTAAAGTATTCCAGAAGTTTTCTGAATCTCAGAAACTTACAGACTGACCTCCAGTTTTAGAAGTGAATGAAACTGATGTTTACTTTCTGGTGCCTTGAGATAATCTTAATTTACAGTGACATAAAAAAGACATACTCGGGGCGATTACAGAGCCTGCTTGTGCTTTTGATTCCACCTCCACATGTTCTTGAACAAGAACTGTAAGGTCCCCATGGTCCCCAATCTCCATCTACAGGACGTGTTTCCATTTCTTTATTTACACATAGCCCATGGTGGCAATGCTATGAAAATGACACAAAAAGAAATGCTTCATGTGTTATCTAGTTAGGACATCACAGTAATAATAACAGCAGCAGAAAGATCAATAGAAAAAATGCATACAACTTTAAGCAGAATGTTATCAATTCAGAAATGAAATTACATTTGACACCATTTTGTGAATATTTCCTGAGTATATACTGAGTAACTGGAAACAGATCAACAGAATGCAAAAAGGAACAGGAAATTTACTATGCTTATGAGAGCTAGAGTCTCACTGGAGAGGGAAGACCTATACCTATGGGCAAAACTTAATAATGAAAAGCATTTTTGAAAAAGAAGCAAACAAATATTTGATTAATGTGGTATATAACCATGCTTCGACCTTTTTGCAAAGGTATCTATCAGTCTCCTACTCTTTTAGCTAACTTTCTACTCTATCTTACTCAAAGTCTCAAAGATCGTTTTGTTTCTTGTTTTCATCAAGAAAGTGGAAATCTACAAAAGGTGTCCAAAATCTCCCAAAACCTCTTCTACCCACCCAACACCCAAAATCTCCCACCATCCCTTTGCCCAGTACGCAGCCTTCCTGCCCATTAGTAGACCTGAAAATTCCAAAATCGATCCCCCCATCGTACACCTAATCTCTTTTCCTCTCACCACTCCAGCAATTCTCCCATCTCTCCTACATCCTCACTCTTCCAGTCGCCACTATATGAAAGCTAATCAAACTATAGTCCATGCACAGATGCTGGTCTTTGAACTAGTCACTGTCAACCGGGAGAAAATGAGTACAGAAGACAAAAGTAAGCACTTAGAAACTTGCAGAAGACTTAGAAGATTGTGACGGATTAATTTTGTTTATTAAAGTTAATCATTATAAAATCAGCTTATATTTTATTTTTTAATATTTCTTTATTCATTTATTTTTGGCTGTGCTGGGTTTTTCTTGCTGGTCATGGCCATTCTCTGGTTGTGGTAAGCCAGGTCTACTCTTTGTTGCTGTGTGTGGGCTTCTCATTGCAGTGATTTTCTTGTCGTAGAGCACAGGCTCTAGGCAAGCAGGCTCAGTTGCCCTATGGCATGTGGATTCTTTCCTGACCAGGGATCAAACTATGTCCCTGCATTGGCAGGAGGATTCTTAACCACTGGACCACTGGAGAGGCCCTGTTCTATTTTTAATTGTGGCAAAATTCACACAACAAAATGTACTCTCTTGGCCATTTGTAAGTGTAGAGTTCAGTGGCATTAAGAACATTCACACTGCTGTGCAACCATCACATAGAATTCTTTGTCTTCCCACATGGAAACTCTGCACCCATTAAACCTGGCAACCACCAATCTAAGAATTTGACTGCTCTGTATATCTCATATAACTGAAATCACACAGTATTTGTCTTTCTGCATACGTGCTAAGTCATTTCGGTCATATCCGACTCTGTGCGACCCTATAGACTATAGCCCACCAGGCTCCTCTATCCATGGGATTCTCCAGGCAAGAATACTGGAGTGGGTTGCCATGCCCTTCTCCCGGGGATTTTTCCCAAATCAGAGATCAAACCCTGTCTCTAAAGTCTCCTGCATTAGCAGGCAGATTCTTTACCATTAGTGCCACCTGGGAAGCCGATTTGTCTTTCTAGGACTGGCTTATTTCACTTAGCAATATGTCCTCAAAGTTAATCCATGTTCCAGCATGTGTCAGAATTTCATTCCTCTAACAATTGAAAAGTATTCCATTGTATGTATATATCACATTTTCTTTGTCCATATATCTGCGGATGGACACGGGTTGCTTCCACTTCTCAGCTATTGTGAATAATGCAATTCTTTTGGATATATACCCAGAAAGTTTTGTGTTAGGCCATATGTTTCTATTTTTAATCTTTTGGAGGAACCATCATTTTGTTTTCCATAGAAAAAAATTGGCTCACATTTGGAAAGTCTTTCATTTCATTTTTACCATTTTGTACAATAGCATGTTTATAAATGACCAGAAATATTTAAAAAAGAATACTAGTCCTTTACAAGAGATAGTTTGAGAAGTACTCCACTCATTCTTTTGAAACAAAGATATCAGATATCATTTCCTTCACCAGTTATTGTCCTATTTTTCCTTGAAAGAGTTGTCTTTGTTCATGGTCTAACTCTCTCCACCTCTTCTCTCTCATCACCTGACTGTAGCCAGAGGCGTTTACAACCCACCTTTCACGAACCTGCTTATGTGACATTACCAATGGCCTCCAGGACACCATGGCCAGTGGCTAGATCTCAGTCTCTGCCTTCGTTGACNTATCATTTCCTTCACCAGTTATTGTCCTATTTTTCCTTGAAAGAGTTGTCTTTGTTCACGGTCTAACTCTCTCCGCCTCTTCTCTCTCATCACCCGACTGTAGCCAGAGGCTTTTACACCCCACCTTTCACGAACCTGCTCATGTGACATTACCAATGGCCTCCAGGACACCATGGCCAGTGGCTAGATCTCAGTCTCTGCCTTCGTTGACTTACATGACATAGTATTTCATAGCTAACCATTCTTCTTCTTTGATTCCCTTTTTCTTCTCTTGGTTTCCAGGACTCTACACACTCTTGGTTTTCTTTTTTCTTGAATGATTTCTCTTTTGTAGTTTCTTCCTCTTTCTAATCTCTTAATGTCTCTGGGCTCAGACCATGGTCCTTTAGTCCTCTGTTTCATCAATCACTCCCAGTCCAGATCTCTTTCCTGAACTCCAAACTCTATGGACAGCTGCTTCCTCATTCTCGTTTCAATGTCTAATAGCCACTTCAAGGATAGCATACCCAAAGTTGAACCTGCCCCCTCGAAATCTGCTGAGTGGATCTCAGTTATCAGCCAAATACATAGGCATCTTATCTCTTCCTCCTCTAATATTCCATAGCTAATACATTAGCAAATGCTCCAGTTCCTTCAAAACATATCTAAAGTTGACTTTTAATCATCACCTGATTTGAGCCAACAACATCTATTTTACTCCAACAGCTCCTTGAGCACATCTCCTCCTTGTCTACTCTTGGCCCTTAGAGTTTAGTCTCAAAAGCTGTCAGAACAGCCATGATCCTTTTTTAATGCAGTTTAAAAATTAAGTCAAATTAGGTGACTCCTCTGTCAAGTCTTTCAATTATCTCACTTTGAGTAACACAACATTCTCATAACACCTAAAAGATTTTCTAGTAATTCCCACACACATCTCTCTCTCTCTCTCTCTCTCTCTCTCTCTCTTCATTCCACTCCAGTCAAAATGTCATCTTTGCTCTTCCCTGAACACTCTAGGAAAATTCCACATTTAGAAGTCTGGCTGTTCCCTTTGCCTGGAGCTCAACCCCCCTGCGATGTCCTCATAGCAAACTCCCTCACTTCCTTTAAAACAGCTCATTAGGGAAATTCCCATAAGATCACCCTTGACCATCATATTTTAAATTGCAATCTGTCTTCCCCTACCACACAACATCTAATCCCTTTTCTGATCTATTTCTCTTATTCATGGTGCCATTATATCATTTGTAATACTGCAGTATCCAACTAGAATATAAGCTCCAGGATGGGGGCAGGGATCTTTCCTATTTTGTTCATTGATATATTCTGAGCACCTAGAATAGTATCTGACATGTAGGAGGCCCTTGACAAATCTTTGCTGAATGAATTAATCCTGTAACCAAGATTATTAGCAGGAAAAAAAAAATGCTTTGTGCCCTCCATTAGAACAAATCATTTAATATGAGAAAGCCATACTAGAAGTAAACAAGAACAAAATCTCAAAATAGAATATACTGTATGCATGTAAATTTTGTGGGCATCTTCCAGAAATGTTTAAATAATCCTGGCACATTCTCTTTTTATTTATTTATTTCTGAGGGAACAGAGCATGAAAAAGAATGCTATGTTGTTCATCATGCAATAAAATTAACTCATTGTTAGATGGGCTCCGCATGTCTACATGCAAATAGATTTACTACAAAAAGCATTTAACAGACATCACCCATGGAAGATAGTCACAAGATAAAAGAACTAAAGGAAAAATTATAGGATATGTGTTTAACTTTCCTTGAATAACAGGAGCTCTTAATACTCAATGTGGCTAATGCATACGGGCTCACTATTTTCAGTTAACTTTTTTTTAAGGGAATTTATACGTAGCGTGATTTACATTTTAAGCCAAATGTCACCTCTACTTTTAACCTACATGGATTTTAAAGTAGGTCTTGGAATCTCACCATATTTACCTGGATTTCAACAAACCCATGCTCTCCATACTGTCTCATTGGGGAAATAGTTANAGTAAGTGTCTTTTAATTTCATGGCTGCAATCATCATCTGTAGTGATTTGGAGCCAAAGAAAATAAAGTCTGTCACTGTTTCCATTGTTTCCCCATCTATTTGCCATGAAGGAATGGGCCCAGATGCCACGATCTTCATTTTTTGAATGCTGAATTTTAAGCCAGCTTTTTCACTCCCCTCTTTCACTTTCTTCAAGAGGCTCTTTAGGTCCTCTTTGCTTTCTGCCATAAGGCTGGTGTCATCTGCATATCTGAGGTTATTGATATTTCTCCCAGCAATCTTGATTCCAGCTCGTGCTTCATCCAACCTGGCNTTTGAATGCTGAATTTTAAGCCAGCTTTTTCACTCCTCTCTTTCACTTTCATCAAGAGACTCTTTACATCCTCTTTGCTTTCTGCCATAAGGCTGGTGTCATCTGCATATCTGAGGTTATTGATATTTCTCCCAGCAATCTTGATTCCAGCTCGTGCTTCATCCAACCTGGCATTTCATATGATGTACTCTGCATATAAGTTGAATAAGCAAGGTGACAATATATAGCCTTGACATACTCCCTTCCCAATTTGGAACCAGTCCATTGTTCCATGTCCAGTTCTAACTGTTGCTTCTTGACCTGTGCACAGATTTCTCAGGAGGCAAGTAACGTGGTCTGGTATTCTCATCTCTTGAAGAATTTCCCACAAATTTTTTGTGATCCACTCAGTCAAAGGATAGTCAGTGAAGCAGAAGTAGATGTTTTTCTGGAACTCTTTTGCTTTTTCTATGATCCAGTGGATATTGGCAATTTAATCTCTGGTTCCTCTGCCTTTTCTAAGTCCAGCTTGAACATCTGGAAGTTCTCAGTTCAGGTACTGTTGAAGCCTGGCTTGGAGAATTTTGAGTGTTAATTTGCTAGCATGTGAGATGAGTGCAATTGTGCGGTAGTTTAGACATTCTTTAGCATTGCCTTCCTTTGGGATTGGAGTGAAAACTGAGCTTTTCTAGTCCTATGGCCACTGCTGAGTTTTCCACATTTGCTGGCATATTGCAACCCCACTGCCTGGGGTTGTTGAAGTGAGAAAAATCATAAAAATGAGAGTACTTAGGACAGATTAACTGAAGTCCAGTTTAACTGAAGTCTCAAGCAATAGTAAAACATGGGCGTATGTCCAAGGGATGTGGGAAAGAGCCTACTGAAAGAGCTCCCAGGGGCCAAAGCTGGAACACTTAGAGCAAGAAAATAGTGTAGTTTTGGATTATAACCCAAAGTGTAAAGTAACTAAACACAAGCCAGTAATCATGTAAGCAAATAGTTAAACAAGTAATATAAATGGGATAAAAGAGGTAAAGTAAAAGTGTTAGTCATTCAGTCATGTCTGCCTCTTTGTGGCCTCATGGACCGTAGCCCGCCAGGCTCCTCTGTCCCCGGGATTCTCCAGCCAAGAGCTAGAGTGGGTCTCCATTCCCTCCTCCAGGGGATCTTCCCGACCCAGGGATCGAACCTCGCTCTCCTGCATTGCAGGTGGACTCTTTACCTTCTGGGCCACCAGGGGAGCCCTAAGTCTTCCTTAAAGAATTCCAAATGATAATGGCCCCTTCAGGAGCTTCATTTTCCTTCCCTTGATAGTGAGTTGGACTTAGAAACTTCCTTCTATTTTAGAGAATCAAGTTTGGAAATGGAAAAGAGTCTCTTTACAGTGGGGAAATCCGTAGCTCCCACGTTAACCGCATGATTAGGGTTAATATCATCAGTCATTGTGCCATAGTTTGAGCATTCTCTGGCATTGCCTTTCTTTGGGATGGGAATAAAAGCTGACCTTTTCCAGTCCTGTGGCCACTGCTGAGTTCTCCAAATTTGCTGGCATATTGAGTGCAGCACTTNTTGTGATCCACCCAGTCAAAGGATAGTCAGTGAAGCAGAAGTAGATGTTTTTCTGGAACTCTTTTGCTTTTTCTATGATCCAGTGGATATTGGCAATTTAATCTCTGGTTCCTCTGCCTTTTCTAAGTCCAGCTTGAACATCTGGAAGTTCTCAGTTCAGGTACTGTTGAAGCCTGGCTTGGAGAATTTTGAGTGTTAATTTGCTAGCATGTGAGATGAGTGCAATTGTGCGGTAGTTTAGACATTCTTTAGCATTGCCTTCCTTTGGGATTGGAGTGAAAACTGAGCTTTTCTAGTCCTATGGCCACTGCTGAGTTTTCCACATTTGCTGGCATATTGCAACCCCACTGCCTGGGGTTGTTGAAGTGAGCAAAATCATAAAAATGAGAGTACTTAGGACAGATTAACTGAAGTCCAGTTTAACTGAAGTCTCAAGCAATAGTAAAACATGGGCGTATGTCCAAGGGATGTGGGAAAGAGCCTACTGAAAGAGCTCCCAGGGGCCAAAGCTGGAACACTTAGAGCAAGAAAATAGTGTAGTTTTGGATTATAACCCAAAGTGTAAAGTAACTAAACACAAGCCAGTAATCATGTAAGCAAATAGTTAAACAAGTAATATAAATGGGATAAAAGAGGTAAAGTAAAAGTGTTAGTCATTCAGTCATGTCTGCCTCTTTGTGGCCTCATGGACCGTAGCCCGCCAGGCTCCTCTGTCCCCGGGATTCTCCAGCCAAGAGCTAGAGTGGATCTCCATTCCCTCCTCCAGGGGATCTTCCCGACCCAGGGATCGAACCTCGCTCTCCTGCATTGCAGGTGGACTCTTTACCTTCTGGGCCACCAGGGGAGCCCTAAGTCTTCCTTAAAGAATTCCAAATGATAATGGCCCCTTCAGGAGCTTCATTTTCCTTCCCTTGATAGTGAGTTGGACTTAGAAACTTCCTTCTATTTTAGAGAATCAAGTTTGGAAATGGAAAAGAGTCTCTTTACAGTGGGGAAATCCGTAGCTCCCACGTTAACCGCATGATTAGGGTTAATATCATCAGTCATTGTGCCATAGTTTGAGCATTCTCTGGCATTGCCTTTCTTTGGGATGGGAATAAAAGCTGACCTTTTCCAGTCCTGTGGCCACTGCTGAGTTCTCCAAATTTGCTGGCATATTGAGTGCAGCACTTTCACAGCATCATCTTTTAGGATTTGAAATAGCTCCACTGGAACTCCATCACCTCCACCAGCTTTGTTCCTAGTGATGCTTTCTGAGGCCCACTTGACTTCACATTCCAGGATGTCTGGCTCTAGATGAGTGATCACACCATCGTGATTATCCAGGTCATGAAGATCTTTTTTGTACAGTTCCTCGTGTATTCTTGCCACCTCTTCTTAATATCTTCTGCTTCTGTTAGGTCCATACCATTTCTGTCCTTTATCGAGCCCATCTTTGCATGAAATGTTCCCTTGGTATCTCTAATTTCCTTGAAGAGATCTCTAGTCTTTCCCATTCTGTTGTTTTCCTCTATTTCTCTGCATTGATCGCTGAAGAAGGCTTTCTTATCTCTTCTTGCTATTCTTTGGAACTCTGCATTCAGATGCCTATATATTTCCTTTCCTCCTTTGCTTTTCACTTCTCTTCTTTTCACAGCTATTTGTAAGGGCTCCCCAGACAGCCATTTTGCTTTTTTGCATTTATTTTCCTTGGGGATGGTCTTGATCCCTGTCTCCTGTACAGTGTCACGAACCTCATTCCCTAGTTCATCAGGCACTCTATCTATCAGATCTAGGCCCTTAATAAGTCATGTTGGTGATGTGGACCTCTGATGGGATGTGATGAGAAGAGCACTTCTCTCTTGCCAGAACCCACGGCCCCAGTCCGATCATGAAAAAACATGTCACACAAAAGCAAACTGAGGGATGGTCCACACAGTAGCAGACTGGTACTCTTCAAACTGTCAGTCAGTGAAAAACAAGGAGGGACTGAGAAAGCATCTGCAGCCAGACGAAGAAGGGGCCGTGGTGGCTGAATGCAGTGTGGCACCTGGATGGCGTCCCAGGACAGGAAAAGGACGTTTGTAGAAAGACTGATAAATCTGAATAAAGTCTGCATTAGGCAACTTTTGTTGTTTAGTCGCTAAGTCCTGTCTGACTCTTTTGGGACCCCGTGGACTATATCCCGTCAGGTTTCTCAGTCCATGGAATTTCCCAGCCAAGAATACTGGAGTGGGTTGCCATTTCCTTCTCCAGGGGAGCTTCCTGACCCAGGGATCGAACCTGTGTCCCTTGTGTCTCCATCATTGGCAGGCAGATTCTTTACCCCTGGCGCCACCTGGGCTATAGTCCATGGGGTTGCAAAGAGCTGGACACGACTGAAGTGACTGAGCAGGGGCACTATACTCCAATAAAAATTATTTATTTCAAAAAAAAAAAAGCCCATCTCCCAAGCCTTTCTTGCTGTGATAGCACCTGCTTTCTTTTGTCTGGAGCGTCAGTGTGAGCAGAGTTGGTCCACTTTCATGGGCCAGTGTAATCCCCTAATCACACGTTTTCGTGTGACTAGCTGCTAATCCTCTGTAGGGATGGGGAAGCTGAGGCTGATTTGTGACTGGGGTAGTGAGAGGGGAAGGTGAGGCTTCTAGACTCGGGTTTCCTGCTGTTCCAGCGTTCCCAGGCCTGAGCTGTAGAGTGGGGCGGTTCCACCTTTGTGCCTCATTGAGGGACCTTGGCTCAAAGGCGGTCTAGTGACAGTGCCCTCAGGGCTCCATCATAACAAGACCCTCAAGGAAAGAGCTCTGTACTTGCTATTAAGTCCTTCTGTGTCTGGAACAGTTGTGCGCTTTGTTCTTAGAAAACTTAGTGTCTGGGCCTTATCCCATTTCAGTTTTCATTAACCTTGATGTTTGTACTAATTTTGCTTTAGATAATTATCAGCATTAACGAGGAACTATCAGCTAACTCTCATTTTCAGGAGGGAACATCTTTCAAAATAAGTTACCAATCATGTATCTCCACTAAAGCCAACTTCATGTTGCTTAAAAACAGGTGAAATGAAGCAAAAACTTCAGCTTTATAAAATGACGAGCTTTTGTGTCTATGTTTTCCCAAATACAGGTGTCTGTGTCTTCTTTTTTATTATTATTAATCTTTTAATTTTAAAAGCACTTTTAATTGAAAGATCATTGTTTTACAATATTGTGTCGGTTTCTGCTATACAGCGACATGCCTCAACCATAGGCACACATATGTCCCCTCCCGCCTGAACCTGCCTCCCACCTCCCACCGCATCCCACCCCTCTAGGCTGGCACAGAGCCCCAGTTTGCACTCTTTGAGCAGACTCCGCCTGGCTGTCTGTTCTGCATGCGGTAGCGTGTATGTTCTCACCCTGCTCTCTCCACTCGTCCCACCCTCTCCTTTCCCCCTGTGTCCACAAGTCTGCTTTCTATGCCTGCATCTCCATTGTTGCTGTTGGTTAGTTGCTAAGTCGTTCCGACTCTTTGCAACCNGGATGCTCACAGTGGCTTTATACATAAAAGCCCCAAACTTGAAATGACCCAGCTATCTATCAACAGAAAAATGATAAAAAAAATTACGACACAGCTGAATTAAACTGCAGCATGAAGGAAGAAATATTGATGCACACAATGATATGAATAAAATTCAAAAACATCATGTCGAACAAAAGAAGCCTGACTCACTAGCTCCTAGCCAAGAGAGCGTATACTAGATAGTTTCATCTACTTTAAAATAAAGAACACACAGGAGATGGGGCAAAGACAGTAGACCCTGAACTCACCTCCTCCTAAGGACACACAAAAATTACAACTATTTATAGAGCAACTATCAATGAGAGTGACCTGAAGACCAAAGAAAAGACTATAACTAAAGATATAAAGAAGGAACCATGACAAGATGGGTAGGAGGGAACATAGTATAGTTAAGACCCACACCCCTGGGTAGGCAACCCACAAACGAAAGAATAATTAGAATTGCAGAGGTTCCCTCCAAGGACCCAGAGGTCTAAACCTCACAGCAGGCGCCCCAGCCTGGGAGTCCTGCACCAGGAACACAAGCCTCACAGTGTTTGGCTTTGAATGCCAGCAAGGCTTACTTTCAGGAAAGTCAGAAAAATGTAGGAAACAGAGACTCCACTCTTAAAAGGCACACACACACACAAAAAAAATCACATGCTTCAAGACCCAGAGAAGAAGCAGAAATTTCAAAGAAGCCTGAGTCAGACCCATTTGCTGATCTTGGAGAGCTTCCCAAAAGGAAAGAAAGCATCTGGGACTCACCCTGGTAACACAGAAGCTGACAGAAGGCATTTTAGGGAGCTCGTCCCACCACGAGGACACTGGTTCTGGCAAGCACCACTTTCACTCCTCCTGCTAGCTTATTAGCATCAGGATCTGGCCCCACTCACTAGCTTGCTGGCACATATCTTGGCACATATCACCCCATGCCAAGCAATTACCTGGGAGGGAACACAGACCCATCTTCCAGCCAGCCAGTTTGCCACAGAACCAGCCACTCCAAAAGCTAGTCTTGCCCACCAGAGGGCCCAGGACCCAGCCCCAACCACCAGTGGATAATCAGTAACCCCAGGGTTCCAAGAGATTTGCAGCCAACCATCAGAGAAGACTCCACCCAACAGGGGGCAGGTACCAGCCCTTGTAACCCCTGGGCTCCAGCCATACCACCTGCTGGCTCACACTGACTCTGGGACCAGCAGGGCCCTGAAGCCAGGAATCCAGACCAGACTCAGCCACCAGTGGACCAGCATCAGTCTTAGGGCTTCCTGGGCCTTAGCCTATCTACCAGGAAACTAACACCAGCTCCAGGACATCCCAGGTACACATGGACCCCAGAACCCAGGTCCACTCGCCATGGGCAAACTACTAGCTCTGAGGACAGATTCAGTCACTAGTGGTCAGGGACAGGCGCCTAGACTCCCTGGACCCACAGACACCATCCCTGGGAGTACCATGGCTCCATAGCCAGCTGTGTAAAGACCTGGCCCACCCATCAGGAGGCCACAAGCAGGCTGGCACTAGCTCTGGGACCTCTTGGGAACCTCAGCCAACTGCCCTGGAATCGAGGTCCAACCACCAGTGAGCAAGCACCAAGACCAAGCCTCCACTGACCATGCAGCCAGCCACATCAGGACCCCATCAAATGTGCAAGTGGCCAGCAGTCTCCACACAAGACAGAATCTGGCAACCAATAAGACCAAGAAGAGTGAAATCATATTAAGCATCTTTTCTAACTACAGTCCTATGAAACCTGAAATCAACTACAAGAAAAAATTCGCAAAGAGAAAAATATGACACAGTGTGAAAGCTAAACACTGTGCTACTAAACCACCAACAGGTCACAAAGTAATAAAAAAAAAAAAAACCTGGAGACAAATGAAAACACAACAATCTAAAATCTACGTAATAAAAGCAAATGCATTTCTATGAGGAACATTTGTAGCAACACAAGCTTACCTCAGGAAAGAAGAAAAATCTCAAGTAAACCTTATACCTAAAGGAACTAGAATTAAAAGGACAAACGAAACTCAGTGCTGGTAGAAGGAAAGAAATTATAAAGATCAGAAAGAGAAGAAATTAATAAAAGAGATACAAAAAATAGAAAAGATAAAAGAAACTAAGAGCTGATATTTGAAACGATAAAATTTATTATTTAGATCCATCAAGAAAATAAAGAGAAGGCTAAAATCTGGTGGCCCAGTGGTAAAGAATCTGCCTACAGTGGAGGAGATATGGTTCAATCCCTGGGTCAGGAAGATCCCCTGAAGGAGGGCATGGCAACCTTGCCCAGTATTCTTGCCTGGGAAATCTCACGGACAGAGGAGCCTGGCAGGCTGCAGTCAATAGGGTCTCACAGAGTCGGACATGACCGAAGTGACTAAGCAGCAGCAAATCAATGAAATAACAAATGAAAAAGAAGTTACAATTGACACCAGAGAAACACAAAGGATCCTAGGAGATTACGGTGAACAATTACATGCCAATAAAATGGACAACCGGGAAGAAATGGATAAATTCCTAGAAATGTACAATTTTACCTGATTGAATCAGGAAGAAAATGTAAAAATACCAGTTTATGAAGTTCACTAGTAATGAAACTGAATCAATAATTTTAAAAACTCCCTTTTTTCAGATTTTATTTTATTTTACTTTACAATACTGTATTGGTTTTGCCATACATCAACATGAATCCACCACGAGTGTACACGTGTTCCCCATCCTGAACTCTCCTCCCGCTTCCCTCCCCATACCCTGAAATAAATAAAAATAAAAACTCCCAACTCTTGAAAGTCCAGAGCCAGATGGTTTCCCAGGTGAATTCTAACAAACATTTAGAGAAGAGTAACACCTACTTTTCTGAAAGTGTGAAAGTCACTCAGTCATGTCTGACTCTCTGTGACCCCAAGGACTATACAAGCCCATAGAATTCTCTAGGCCAGAATACTGGAGTGGATAACCTTTCCCTCCCCCCGAGGATTTCCCCACCCAGGGATTGAACCCAGGTCTCCCGCATTGCAGGCAGATTGTTTACCAGCTGAGCCACCAGGGAAGCCCATTCTTCTCAAACTATTCCAAAAAATTACAGAGGAAGGAATGTTCTGGAATTCAGTCTACAAAGCCAGCATCACCCTGATAATGAAACCAGACAAAGGTATAACAAGAAGGAAAATTACAGACCAGTGTCACTGATGAANGGATTTCCCCACCCAGGGATTGAACCCAGGTCTCCCGCATTGCAGGCAGATTGTTTACCAGCTGAGCCACCAGGGAAGCCCATTCTTCTCAAACTATTCCAAAAAATTACAGAGGAAGGAATGTTCTGGAATTCAGTCTACAAAGCCAGCATCACCCTGATAATGAAACCAGACAAAGGTATAACAAGAAGGAAAATTACAGACCAGTGTCACTGATGAACATAGATGCAAAAATCTTCAACAAAACATTAGCAAACTGAATTCAGCAATACATTAAAAGGATCATACACTATGATTAAATGGGATGTATTGTTCAATATCCACAAATCAATACATGTAATAGATCACATTTCATTATCATGGTGAACCCAGTCACTTCACNAGCAAATGCAGTTCTATGAGGAACATTTGTAGCAACACAAGCTTACCTCAGGAAAGAAGAAAAATCTCAAGTAAACCTTATACCTAAAGGAACTAGAATTAAAAGGACAAACGAAACTCAGTGCTGGTAGAAGGAAAGAAATTATAAAGATCAGAAAGAGAAGAAATTAATAAAAGAGATACAAAAAATAGAAAAGATAAAAGAAACTAAGAGCTGATATTTGAAACGATAAAATTTATTATTTAGATCCATCAAGAAAATAAAGAGAAGGCTAAAATCTGGTGGCCCAGTGGTAAAGAATCTGCCTACAGTGGAGGAGATATGGTTCAATCCCTGGGTCAGGAAGATCCCCTGAAGGAGGGCATGGCAACCTGCTCCAGTATTCTTGCCTGGGAAATCTCACGGACAGAGGAGCCTGGCAGGCTGCAGTCAATAGGGTCTCACAGAGTCGGACATGACCGAAGCGACCAAGTAGCAGCAAATCAATGAAATAACAAATGAAAAAGAAGTTACAATTGACACCAGAGAAACACAAAGGATCCTAGGAGATTACGGTGAACAATTACATGCCAATAAAATGGACAACTGGGAAGAAATGGATAAATTCCTAGAAATGTACAATTTTACCTGATTGAATCAGGAAGAAAATGTAAAAATACTAGTTTACGAAGTTCACTAGTAATGAAACTGAATCAATAATTTTTAAAACTCCCTTTTTTCAGATTTTATTTTATTTTACTTTACAATACTGTATTGGTTTTGCCATACATCAACATGAATCCACCACGGGTGTACACGTGTTCCCCATCCTGAACTCCCCTCCCACGTCCCTCCCCATACCCTGAAAAAAATAAAAATAAATAAAAATAAAAACTCCCAACTCTTGAAAGTCCAGAGCCAGATGGTTTAGAGAAGAGTAACACCTATTTTTCTGAAAGTGTGAAAGTCACTCAGTCAAGTCTGACTCTCTGTGACCCCATGGACTATACAAGCCCATAAAATTCTCTAGGCCAGAATACTAGAGTGGATAACCTTTCCCTTCCCCAGGGGATTTCCCTACCCAGGGAATGAACCCAGGTCTCCCGCATTGCAGGCAGACTGTTTACCAGCTGAGCCACCAGGGAAGCCCATTCTTCTCAAACTATTCCAAAAAATTACAGAGGAAGGAATGCTCTGGAATTCAGTCTACAAAGCCAGCATCACCCTGATAATGAAACCAGACAAAGGTATCACAAGAAGGAAAATTACAGACCAGTGTCACTGATGAACATAGATGCAAAAATCTTCAACAAAATATTAGCAAACTGAATTCAGCAATACATTAAAAGGATCATACACTATGATTAAGTGGGATGTATTATTCAATATCCACAAATCAATACATGTAATAGATCACATTTCATTATCATGGTGAACCCAGTCACTTCACATCTTGTTGGCAGATTTACATAGGTTTATCACTGATGCTAGAATGGAAAAGATGTAGTATGACTGACAGTTTGTCTTAGAGATACAATGTATTTAAAAACACAAAAACCAATAAAGTTCTGAAGAGACTTAAAACTTTCATTTATATTTACCTGAATTTTTAGGAGAAATGTATACAATGGTAAGTCCTTAAATTTGGGAATATTTCAGATATTTGCTGAAATACTTATAGCTAGATACATTTTTAATAACAAGACTATAATATGCTTACATAAGTAAATGTCCATGTAATTATGTTAACTATAATATCCATCTGCTTCATCTTGAAAAAAGGATAAAACATAAATTCTAATTCTCTTGAAAATACATCAAACAAATACAGCAAAAACATTAATTCAACTAGCAGAAGAAAATATGACGGTGAATGATGAAGAGTGCTGAAACACAGAGCAATCACATCCTGGAATAATCTCTTGATACAAAACTCACCCTTCGAGAAAACCTACCATCCCAGGACCACAGTTTGTTCCATCTGCCAGTGGCATGTGTTGAGTGCGACAGCCCTTGTGAACTCCTTCTGCACTGGTACACCAGAGACGCCTGCATTGTTTCTGCAGAGTAATAAAAGGCAGGCAAACAAGAGTGATCAATTCAGTATCATGCACTGATTTATAAATTGATCCTAGATACTTCCTGGTTTCATGGTCAGAGCTGGAACTAATCGGTATAATCTTTTACTAGGGCTTCACTGGTGGCTCAGACAGTAAAGAATCTGGCTGAATGTGGGAGACCTGGGTTCGATCCCTGGGTCAGAAAGATCCCCTGGAGAAGGGAATGGCTACCCACTCCAGTATTCTTGCCTGAAAAATTCCATGGACAGAGGAACCTGATGGGCTACAGACAGTGGAGTTGCAAAGAGTTAGACATGACTGAACAACTAACATAGATACACATAATAATCTTTACTAAGTCAGTCTTGGTCATCAATTTTCCTCTAAACACATAAAATGGCAACATTTAGTTTAAAAAAAATTGGATTATCATCAAACGCTGGACAATGGAAGAGACGACTTAGAGCAAAGCATTCAAAATTACTGAGATATTTTTCTCTCTTTGCAAGACATTTTTCTAAAGGATTTTCTGTTGTTAAATGTTATTCACAAGGAGTTTCCAAAAGTCCCTTTTGATCCAACAGTGGAATGTATGAATAATGTGCATAGAAAAACTGTACAATGTATATTGGTGTCCTAATTTGTAAATATAATGCATATTTTCAATTTTTGAACATAAGGCTCTGAAGTTTTCACAAGATATGAAAATCCACAGAGGCTCACAGGAGCTAAGACCAAGATAATCCCTTTATTTCTTTGAATTTAAATTCAAAGTTCATTCAGTATCTAAGTCGGTATGAAAAAAATGTATTTTTTTATAAAAAATAATTGACATAAATCTTCCCCTCTTCATAGTGGATATTTAATGACATAAATAATTGTGATTTTAAATTTAAGATTTTAGGAATAATATGCACTGTATGCAGGATGCTTTCCATGTCCCTGTGCTCATTGTTAAGTACCTTTCATTTATTCATACATCCATTCATTCATTCATAAATCATTCATGTATTCACTGATTCAACAGTCAGTAAACATTCGTTTTTTTGGCTCCTATTATATGGCAGATCTGAACTAAATCCTTGGAATATATCTTTATTTAAATGAATGAACAAGGCGAGATTCCTGGTTCAATGATCTTCACAATCTAGCAGTATAGTAAGCAATTTAGCAAAGGTCTGCACAGGACTGAAGAATATGAAATGAGAAAGTAAGGAAAAGTAAGGGAAAGTAAGGCATGGATTCACCAAAGTACTGACATTTATTAGAATTAAATCCTAAATTTACCCTCAAAAGAAAACAAAATATTGGCTACAGAGTCAATAAAAATGTCAGCTCAACTTTTTCAGAGGTCAGGGTTCATTCCAGTCCCAAAGAAAGGCAATGCCAAAGAATGCTCAAACCATTGCACAGTTGCACTCAGCTCACACACTAGTAAATAATGCTTAAAATTCTCCAAGCTAGGCTTAGCAATATGTGAATCATGAACTTCCGGACGTTCAAGCTGGTTTTAGAAAAGGCAGAGAGGAACCAGAGATCAATTTGCCAACATCAGTTGGATCGTCAAAAAAGCAAGAGAGTTCCAGAAAAAAACATCTATTTCTCCTCTATTGACTATGCCAAAGCCTTTGACTGTGTGGATCACAGTAAACTGTGGAAAATTCTGAAAGAGGTGAGACTACCAGACCACCTGAACTACCTTCTGAGAAATCTGTATGCAGGTCAGGAAGCAACAGTTAGAACTGGACATGGAAAAACAGACTGGTTNAATCTTCTTTAATTCTTAATTCCACCATCACTTTATACTTTCCACCTATTTCACATGAAACAGCTTAACTGCTCTTTCTGGTTTATAATCATAAAGCGACGACTGATAGAACTGGAATAATAAAAATATTCCCAAATGGCAACCAAATCTTTACAAGGGCAATGACATTAAATGGTCAGCTGGTCAACAACAGATTCTACATATTTTTTGAGGATCCCAGTAAAAACTACATTTAGAAGGGATAATGAAACCACTTGATTCAGTCCTTACCTGTCAAAATATGTACTTAATATCAGTGTTTTAATTAAACTACTTACTGATATTCTAAACACACCTAAAAAGTTTCTCAGGAAGAAAATAAAAGGTAGTATCCTTTGCAAGAATACTGTACTAGTTAACACCCTTCGTAACCAGCAAACACTGCCTTCAGGATGTTACCGCAATGCATGATATAGCTCAAGCATGCTGCTGAACCCGCTCCACTTCAGCAAGCAATGTAAAAATTTGAGTACGCACTTGGTGGGTGGTCATGAGATATAATGATGCTACAGGGAACTGAAGAGGAACTAGTTTAATAAAAATTATCTCTGCCTGAAATTACTCCAGTTGAACACTCTAAGGATGTCAAGGCACGACCAGGAAAAGACAATGGAGTTCAAGAGAAGCAGTTCCAGCTTCAATTCCTTATTAGCAAATAACCAAAAAACCAAGACTACTGTGGGTATATTGGGAATCATTTTTCAGAGGATGAATTTCTAGGGGTTTCTGACTTTCTATGGGAGCTTCACAAGTATCATGGGAAATCATGGCCTCCACATTCTTAGAGCATAAAACCCCAGTAGAATTTTTAATATAGGAACAGATAGAATTCCAAATGTTTACCAAAAAAAAAAAAAACTATAGATCTGGGAGAAAAAGTTTTAAGAAAATATTTCAGTGATTAAGAAATTCCCACAGACCACATACTCTGTTGGGGCTCTGAGCAATAAAAGCAAGAAATGAATTGATGCTACAAATATTTGGGGGAGTTCCCTAGAACCAGGGGACCCTGCAGGCCCTCCCATAAGATGGTGGAGCACAGTACCTGGTCATGCATAGGATAACAAGGGATAGAGGCCAGAAGTGCTTGCCATATAATCCAATACAGTAAATGAAAGAAAAGAGTTCCAGAGCTCTAGTTCTTTGCTTAGTCTGTTGATCTGTGTAGCCTGTCTGACCTAACATAGATCACAAAAGAGCCAGAGTTAGCATTTCAGGGGTTAAAATTACACTACTAATATTTTGTAAAGATATAAAGATGCTACCTACTCAGTTAAAGACAGAATTGTAGACATTCATGCAATGCTATGTAGAAGGCCCACTCCTGAGTTGACAGAAGGTACTTACACGTGGCCAAGCTCATGGGCTATGGTAAAGGCAGCGCTGAGTCCATTTTCTTCACTGATAGAGCAGCTCCGTAAAGGATCACACAGGGTACCTAATTCTGCTAAACCTGAAAGATTTCATGTTTGTATTTCAACAAAATGGGGAATAGCAGAATCATAAAGAAAGCACTAAAGCACTTATCATTTGGCATTACTACTTAGAAATAAATGCAGAGCTGACTGCTAATATTGCACAGATGTTTTAAAAGGCAAAGGAAAAAAAAATAACAGAATGATTTATCTGTAGCTGAAACCATATACTTTTACTGAAGAAAATAATCCAGAATATGGGATAAGCAAACAATTTTTTAAAAGACAGGAAAAGGAAAAGGCCACAGGAAGAATGAAATTTTAGGCCACATTAGTGTTATTAGTAGGAAAGGTAATGATTGTCTAAACTGGTAACAGTACTAATAAAGAAAATGGTCCAGAACAATATAAATTATAAATTTTATTTAATTTTTTAAAGCTTTGAAGCATACACACTTACTCAATTACCATATGATAATTAAATGACTAAAAATATGTTAAATACTTAGAATAGTGCCTAGAGTTAATAGATGTTAAATAAAGCATGATAATGACATAATCATTGGAAGCACTTCATTTTGTAACCATTTCAGCAGTGGAAAACGTATCACACATCAAGATCTAGCCACTCATTTAAATATAACAACTTGCAACTGGAATTGCTGCTGAAAGATGATGACAACATGAACTGGCTGGACACCAAAGACAATAGTTACAACTGATATGGTCTTTTAATCTAGGATAAGAAATATGAAACAAATGCTCATTGCAATACTCCATATTTCATCATCAAGTTATCACTCCATTTTACTTTTTAACATAACACCATGGCTTTTACTATTGCTATCCTTCAACATTTGCTTACAAATTTATCTTCTCTCCTATGATGATTCCTTCAATTAAAAAAAAAAAAGATTTTCATATATACAATAATCAGTTTCTTACTGTAAAATTTTTCATTTAGAAATTCCTTAATATAAAATAAACAGACATATTAGCTACTGTGTTTTAGGTCTTCCTATTATGTGTACCTAAAAAAAGAAATAGAAGTTATCTAAAGAATCTAAAAATACTGGAAAAAAGTCAGACTAATGAGTTCACTCACCAATACATTCTTAACAAAAATGAAAGATGCCCTCATTCTGACTCTAATGCCAAAAAGCCTTGCTTGGGCAAAGTCCCCACCTAAAGAACTTTTCCTTAGTTAGAATCAAGATCAAAGCAAGAAGGAAAAAAAGAAAGATACTTTTTCTTTAACAGTCCTCTGAGAAAGATGAGAGAATTATTATTTTCTTTAAGATTTTAAAATTCATACTGTATGGGCAATTTTTAGGGAATTTCGTATTTCTCCTTTGTCAAAATAAACTGTACACATTGCTTTTTAAGAATATGTGCTGTTCCCTTGCCTTCACTAGTATTTTGCCTAGTGGCTCAGTTCCAGTGTACTGTTCATTTACAGTGCTGGGTAGTGACTCCAATTGGGTTCCCATGGTGGCTCAGACCATAAAGAATCTGCCTGCAATGTAGGAGACATGGATGCAATCCCTGAGTTGGGAAGATCCCCTGGAGAAGGGAATATACTCACTCCAGTATTCTTGCCCAGAGAATTCCATGGACAGAGAAGCCTGGCAAGCTATTGCCCATGGAGTAGCAAAGAGTCAGACATGACTGAGTCTAGCTTTTTTCACTGACTCCATTACCACCCAAACTTTGCTTCATGCTCAAAGATGGGCAGGACTTCCTATAGCTCAGATGGTAAAGAATCTGCCTGCGATGCAAGAGACCCAGGTTCAGTTCCTAGGTCAGGAAGATCCCCTGGAGGAAGAAATGGCAACTCCTTTCAGTTTAAGATGGATATATTCTAAGTTGAACATCTTAATCACATGACATATCTGTAAAAATTAGCATTGCATATGATTAAAGACCAAGCTCAAGCATGTCCATCAGATAAACAAGACTAACAAAAATCAAAGTGAATGTATAGCCTTATAGTACCAAGCAGTTGGCTGAGAGTTTATGCCTAGATTCACTCATTCTGATTCAGGGCTCTCAAAAACTGGGCAGAGATATTAACAGAATAAACTAGCACAGCCAAAATTTGACACAGACTCCCTGTGTTTGAAAGNAAACAAGACTAACAAAAATCAAAGTGAATGTATAGCCTTATAGTACCAAGCAGTTGGCTGAGAGTTTATGCCTAGATTCACTCATTCTGATTCAGGGCTCTCAAAAACTGGGCAGAGATATTAACAGAATAAACTAGCACAGCCAAAATTTGACACAGACTCCCTGTGTTTGAAAGTGCAAGAATCTGCACAGAGTCACCAATCTATCATCTTGAAGAATAACAACAATTTTTAACTTACTTTGTAAAATATGCCCAGAGACTAAGACAACAATACTTGTAAAAGGAGATATAAGCAGGAAACTTAGTAATTATTGCCAGTATCTGGTATTTGTTATTAAGAACTATTCTTAGTTTGTTATTTTTTCCACATATTTTAGAAGGGAAACTAAAAGACTAAAACTTGGGTTAATACAAGTTGTATAGCCTTGGGCAAATTATTTATCCTCATGTATAAAACTGGAATAATAGGTCTTCATAGGTTTGTTGTAAAGATTAAATGAGTATAATCATGTTAGACCTTAATGTAGTGCTTGATACATAGGCACTCAAATATATCAGCTATCATTATAATCACTGCTACTTTTGATTTAAAGGATAACAGGANCAGGTACACTTGTGGCTGATTCATGTCAATGTATGGCAAAATGAGTACAGTATTGTAGAGCAAAACAAACTAAAAAATAAAAATTTAAACTTAAAAAAATAAATAAATAAAATAAAATAAACAAAGCTATGGTTTTTCTAGTAGTCATGTATGGATATGAGAGTTGTACCATAAAGAAAGCTGAGCACCAAAGAATTGATGTTTTTGAACTGAGATTTTGGAGAAGTCTCTTGAGAGTCCATTGGACTGCAAGGAGATCCAACCACTCCATTCTAAAGGAGATCAGTCCTGGATGTTCATTGGAAGGACTGATGCTGAAGCTGAAGTTCCAATACTTTGGCCACCTGATGCAAAAAGCCGACTTATTGGAAAACACCCTGATGCATGGAAATACAGAGGCAGGAGGAAAAGGAGATGGCAGAGGATGAGATGTTTGTATGACATCACCAACTCAATGGACATGAGTTTGAGCAAGCTCTGGGAGATGGTGAAGGACAGGGAAGCCTATGGTGCTGCAATCCATGGGGTGGGTCGCACAGAGTCAGACATGACTGAGTGACTGAACAATAGACCATACAGGTCTATCAGAAGACTTCAAAGAATGGGTATCATATAGATCATGTTCTGCAACTACAATGAAATTGAACAAAAACCAGTAAATCTTGATACATTCATATAATTTTTAATACATTTCTAAATTAATAAGTCTAGTTAATAAGTGAAGAAATCAAGATGGATTTACACATACTTAGAATTTTTAAATTTTAAATGTCATTGAAAATATCTATAAAAANATAGATCATGTTCTGCAACTACAATGAAATTGAACAAAAACCAGTAAATCTTGATACATTCATATAATTTTTAATACATTTCTAAATTAATAAGTCTAGTTAATAAGTGAAGAAATCAAGATGGATTTACACATACTTAGAATTTTTAAATTTTAAATGTCAATGAAAATATCTATAAAAACATGTAGGACATAGCAAAATGATAACTTGAAGTAAATGGGTAGTCTTAACAAAATTAGAAAAGAAAAATCGGGGGAGTTTGTGAGCTAAGCAAGCATAAGTATATTGGGGAAAAATGAGAGAGAGAAAGCAGAAATTAAAGAAATAAAAATGAGATTAAAAGAAAGAGTTGATCCTCTAAAAACAGAGAAATGTAACAGACAATATTTCAGTGAAATTGAGCCATTTAAAGAAGTTCAAATAAATAATATCAGAAATAAAATGAGGCTTGTAGACAGCTATAGACAAGAGAGTTTAAAAGAAAATGCTATGAGAATCTTTTAAGTTATAAATTTTACTACGAAAAGAAATGGTATAATATCTAGAAAAAACAGTTTTTAAAGCACATTCAAAAAGATGTTTTTTTAAGTCTGCTTATCCTTGGGGAAATTAAATGGTAAAATATATTTCCACACAGGAAAGATAAAACCCAGATGGTTTTCTAGGTGGGATCTCCCATGCTTTCAAGGTATAGATCACTCCAACACTATATAAAATCTTCCAGAGAATGGGAAAAAATATATACTACCAACAAATCTGGCATGGTGAATAAAACTTTGGTATCTGTGTCGCTCTTCCTACTTATGACACCAACTGTCTCGCTGTTCACACTGTCCGCACTTTTCGCTGAGCCCAGGCTGGACAAGGTGTGATCTGAGAGGCTGGAAGGAGCCGTAGGAACTACAGACACATTTATTCTCGCCAGGCTGGCACAGCAGCCATAACACAGCCACTCTCCTGACTCACGCAGCAGTCATAGCAGCAGCCACAACATAACCATAATGCAGCAGTAATATAGCCATGACATAACCTCATATAACATAACCATGATGCCACTCCAATGTAGCCCCAATGCCATAGCAGCTAGAGCTTTTGTGGTGGAGCTCTGACAGGCGTAAGGTAAGGCACAAAGCAGCTTGTGACCAAGCAAGTATCTCATGATGCCCATGTGCAGTGCTGTAAGTGATCTCAGCTGTTACATTGTTATTATTTATAAAATGTGCGGTGAGAGAGCCTGCCCAGGCCACCTTGGCTAATTTACTCTTTACTCACAGCATCAAAATCAGAGAAATACAATCAAAGGAATGTCATTTCAGTCCTGAAAATATATGCATGGAATGAAATCTAGTGGTGTGTTTAGAAACAAAAACAAAAAAAAAGGAAAAAACCTTAATCAAGATTGGTTCAGTGTTACAAAACTCAAAAAGGAATTCATAAGATTAAAATAATCATATGATCACTTCTAGATCTGCAAAAAGTTTTAATAAAAAGTATACATTTTCTAAGTTTCAGAAAATTACGGTAAGTTTATCAGCCAAGAAGAACCTGTGGCAAATATTCCTAATAGTGAAACTTTACAAATATCCCCTTTAAAATCAAAGGGAAAAAGGCTATTATCATCATTTCTATTCAACATTCAACAAGGTTTTTATCTTACTTTAAGACAAAAAAAAAAGGAAAAGAAAAAGATTTTAAAAAAGGAAAGAATATTATAAGGATTGAAGAAACGAAAAGAATAACAGCCATAATTCACAATGATATAAATGCCCACAGATAAATTATGAGATCAATGAATGAATCAGGTATCTATATTTAAAATCAATAATCCAAATAATTTATTATATTTCTATCAGCAACTTCATACACCAATACACTAATAAAAGAGGTAAATGAAAGTTGGGCACAATAAACTCAAAGAAAATAATACATATTACTAAAAAATATTTTAAAAGACCTTCATAAATAGATAATTATTTCATAATGACTTAACATACTAGTCTAAAATTTTATAGGAGATCATAGGTCCAAGAATAGCCACAAACTCTTGAAGAAATTAGATAGAGTATATATTCTGTGAATTATGATGATTTATTATAGAGCTATATAATTTGAATTTATGGAATTGGTAGATGAACTAAATAAAAAGTATTGATTAATGAAACAGCAGGATGTCTGCACATGCCAGTGCAAACAGAAATTTTATATGTGGCATTGCAGATTCTAAGGAAAGGCATTGCAGATTCTAGGAAACTAATCAAAACATGATCTCAGGAAACTGGATATCCACACAGAAAAGAATCTTACAAAACTGGATCCTTATTTGATACCATATCAAAAAAAGTCAAATAGTATAGAGATTTAAATGTTAAAGAACAAATTTTTAAGTCCTTATAAGAAAACAGAATAATACATTCAGATTTTGCATTACAGAATACTTGCTGCTAAGTCACGTCAGTCATGTCCGACTCTGTGTGACCCCATAGACAGCAGCCCACCAGGCTCCCCTGTCCCTGGGATTCTCTAGGCAAGAACACTGGAGTGGGTTGCCATTTCCTTCTCCAATGCATGAAAGTGAAAAGTGAAAGTGAAGTCGCTTAGTCGTGTCTGACCCTTAGCGACCCCATGGACTGCAGCCTACCAGGCTCCTCTGTCCATGAGGTTTTCCAGGCAAGAGTACTGGAGTGGGTTGCCATTGGCTTAGAAGGCTATAATTTCATTAATAAGACATAAAATTTCTAACTCTAAAATTATAAAATCAGCGACAGTATACATTTTCATACAAGCACAACAACAATCATTAAGGAACTAATCATTAAGAGATATTTACAATACATATAATCTAAAAAGGGTTTGATATCAAGAAGTTATAAAGAACACTAAAAGGCATAAGGAAATGAAAAGTATTACAGCAGAAAAACAGGCAACTTTTTTCATTTATTTCATTCCTCTCAGAAAAGATATACAAATGGCTAGTAAATATATATAAAGATGTCCAGACTCATTAGTGACAGGGAACTGAAAATTACTACTATAATGAAATATATTAAATTTAGATTGGCAAAATGAGAAATTTGAAGATTCTTGTATTGATAAGAATATAATCAAAAGGAATGCTTATACACTATTGATAAAAAATGAAAATTGTTACCACTTTGGAAAATAATTTGGTATATATCTTATAAAGTTGAACATGAGCACATTTAATGACATGAAATTCTAATCTTAGGAATATACCTTAAGGTCTTATAATAAAGTTCCTAATAGAAAAAAGCTGAAATCAGCCCAAATATTCACTGACAGAATAAAGATATGTGAACCATGGTTGAAATATTAAGTAATAGTGAAAATGCACGAACTAAAGCTCAAAAATAAGCATAATCAAGCAATTTCTTTTAAGAATACATACATGTGCTATAAAACTATTTTTCAAAAAAGTGGAAGGAACTGGCACATACAACATTTATGCAATTGATTGTCTCTTGGGGAAATGCAAGGGATAGAATAAGCACTTAGCACAGGCCATAGAACAGTACTGCTAAATTTCTAATTCTTAAATCTAATTCATAAATCTGATAATGAATTCATGGCTATTCATCTTATTTTTCTTGCTTTAAATTTGCATATAAGTTATTATGTACTATTTTGTATGGATCAAATGATACATAATAAAATACTTTAAATATGTCAAGCTTTGCACAGCACTTGATATTTAGTAATTGTTATAGAAACAGTAGTTCCTATTATTCTTTAAAACTTATAGAAGCAAAAATCACATAATAGTGACACTCTAATCATTAATCAAGACAACTAAATAAAATGATTAATATGTAAATTAAGAGAAAGATAATGTAAATATCGGGCTTCCCTGGTGGCTCAGAGGTTAAAGCATCTGCCTCCAATGCGGGAGACCCAGGTTCGATTCCTGGGTTGGGGAGATCCCCTGGAGAAGGAAATGGTGTCATCCTAAATAATTCAGTAAACAATTATATAAGCTATATTTACAAAATAACTTACCTAATGTGTCACATTTCTCTCTAGCTCCACAAATGTCTTCCCTTAAAACAAAAGATTTTGAAGCATTTTTAGAAAATATTTTTGCAACAAGTCAAAGCAAAGACAAAAAAGCTTTAATTTTGACATGTCTATTGCCCTAAACTGACTTCTAAGATCTAGTTCTCTCAAGCTCTCAGTAAGTTTAAACCTAGACTAACGCACCATTTTTGCATACCAATAAGCAAATAGGTACAGTATAAAAGTGACTGCTATAAACATCTGGAGCTTAACCAATTTCAATGAAAAACTTTCTTAATGTATTTTTCACCTCTCTGCCTTGACCTTTGCAGCAGTATATATAATACTCTTTTCTTGATGTTTCAACATTGTTATGAACTAAAGCTATTATTCTCTGCTGCAAAATAATGATGTTCTCAAATGTTGCCAAGTTGCTTAAACTTTTTGCCTCTGCATTACTCAGTCCTAACCATTTAATATGACAATTCTCTAGTCTCTTTCCCCGTGGTCTCCTCTTAGAGCGCTTTTCTTCCCTCCCATTTTAATCTGTTATCTCTAGCCATAATCTAGGGCATTAGAATACAGTGTATAAATGTGAGCAATTCTGCTTTAGTTTGGACAAGAGATAAAGCACATGGACTATGTCACTGACTGAAGGTTTTCATTTCAGGGTTCTAAAAAGTCAAAATTTCTCTGAGTCTGACCTTCAAGCTAAAGATTTTTTTCCCTTTTGGCCAACCAACCAAGCAAACTACAAACCTGGGATTCTTATACCATGACGGTTGCTGAAACAACAGTGTGAATTAACAATGTACTTGTAAAATAATCATTTTATAATAATAGCAGCTGTTTTTCATTTAAATAAATAGGGTTGAGAAAAAAGCCTAGCAAAAGCAGCCCAGTAATTAAGACACAAACTGAGCAACAAAACACAGAGCAGATAGGGCTTTTTTAAAGTATAAGGAGTCCAAAATAAATTCAGAGGCTTTCTTTTCCAAGCGATTGGAAGGTCAATTAGGGAAGAAACAAAATGCATTCTCAGTTCCATAACTATGTTAATTTTCAAATAATTTTCCTAATTCTGTTATTCTGTCACTAACATACTTAAGGAGATCATTTTGTTTAGGTCAAGCCATTACTTAGCAACCTAATGCTGCTAATTTCTTAAGGAATCAGGCCAGTGTTCTGGTCTGAAAGAAACAGAAGAATTCTTTCATTCAAGGGTATCTTTCATAATACAAGTTCTCATAGAACACTACTATGTACTACTGATAAAGAATTAAGGCAACAAGAAGTATGAGTGATCATGCAGAAGAAAAAGGGTAAACAATTTCATTGGAAGGGTTATTTCTAGAAGTGTACCTTGTGATAAGAACAGCAGTATCATGGTGGGATGGGTGGGCATCGTCAAGAACATTCTGAGTTTGTTGCCATAAACAGAAGTTGCGTAACGTGGTGGCTGCATTAAAACTGATGACTGGTCCTTCCTACACGCAAAAAAAATCAGCAATTCAACATTACATCAAAACATTCATGCCCTCTCCCTTCCAAACTTGTCAGTGTTTACACAGTTCCTTAAATAGCAATTTTATAGAAGATGTCACTTCATTGCTCCCTCATACCTCAAACATATTTTAGCAATCCTTAAAACGCTGTGATCAAAACAGAAATGAATTAGATGCTTCTCAATGTAAGCATACAATATTTCAGATCAAAAAACTAACTTCTAAAAATTATCATATTTTAAGTCTAACAGTAGAATTATAAAAAGTGAATATCTGATTGTTTTCAACCTTAACTTTTTAAATCGTTTATTACCTCTGTGACTTCCTCTGTTGTCATTTAATTTCCATCATGATGGAAAAAGTCAACCTCATTCCTTTCTGAATCAAGATTTTTAACATGTATTTTTCAATTATCCCATTTCATGATCTACATACCTATATTCCTCCTAAGAGCCTACTACAACTAGGAATATTAGTTTTAAAACTGTTTCTTACCTGCTCATCATGAATTATAACTAATTTTACAATTACTATGTTTATAAGATTTCCAATACTTGAGTCCTTGTAGATTGCTGCAACCTGCAAGGAAAAAGTATAAGATTTGATGCCTAAAATCAATGTTTTTTTCTCAAGAGGAAATTAAAATCAATCTGACAGCATCAATTCTCTAATTCATTTGCACACTAGTATCTCCTAGGGAGCTTTTCATAAACCTTAAAGCTCAGGCCACATCCCCCCTCATCAATGAATTCAGAAGCTCTAGGGTTGAGACACAGGCATCACTATCTTTTAAAACTCCCTGGTACTTTTCTGATTCCAATGTGAAGCCAAGTTTGAAGAACAGTATCCTTAATCTTGTTACTGAGATTAATCCATTGATCAGCAGCATCAATATCACCTAGAGCTGATTAGAAACACAAACTCTACAGGCCCCACCTGGACAAGTAAATCAGAATCTTTAGTTTAATAAGATCTTCAAGGCATCTGAATATGGATTGGGGCTTGGAAATACTGTTCTAGATGATTCNGCAAAAAAAATCAGCAATTCAACATTACATCAAAACATTCATGCCCTCTCCCTTCCAAACTTGTCAGTGTTTACACAGTTCCTTAAATAGCAATTTTATAGAAGATGTCACTTCATTGCTCCCTCATACCTCAAACATATTTTAGCAATCCTTAAAACGCTGTGATCAAAACAGAAATGAATTAGATGCTTCTCAATGTAAGCATACAATATTTCAGATCAAAAAACTAACTTCTAAAAATTATCATATTTTAAGTCTAACAGTAGAATTATAAAAAGTGAATATCTGATTGTTTTCAACCTTAACTTTTTAAATCGTTTATTACCTCTGTGACTTCCTCTGTTGTCATTTAATTTCCATCATGATGGAAAAAGTCAACCTCATTCCTTTCTGAATCAAGATTTTTAACATGTATTTTTCAATTATCCCATTTCATGATCTACATACCTATATTCCTCCTAAGAGCCTACTACAACTAGGAATATTAGTTTTAAAACTGTTTCTTACCTGCTCATCATGAATTATAACTAATTTTACAATTACTATGTTTATAAGATTTCCAATACTTGAGTCCTTGTAGATTGCTGCAACCTGCAAGGAAAAAGTATAAGATTTGATGCCTAAAATCAATGTTTTTTTCTCAAGAGGAAATTAAAATCAATCTGACAGCATCAATTCTCTAATTCATTTGCACACTAGTATCTCCTAGGGAGCTTTTCATAAACCTTAAAGCTCAGGCCACATCCCCCCTCATCAATGAATTCAGAAGCTCTAGGGTTGAGACACAGGCATCACTATCTTTTAAAACTCCCTGGTACTTTTCTGATTCCAATGTGAAGCCAAGTTTGAAGAACAGTATCCTTAATCTTGTTACTGAGATTAATCCATTGATCAGCAGCATCAATATCACCTAGAGCTGATTAGAAACACAAACTCTACAGGCCCCACCTGGACAAGTAAATCAGAATCTTTAGTTTAATAAGATCTTCAAGGCATCTGAATATGGATTGGGGCTTGGAAATACTGTTCTAGATGATTCAGCAAAAAATTCACTCTATTCTGTGTCACAATCCACAATCTATGTGACCAAAATACTCCATAAAAATAAACACATAAATTTTACCTATTCTTTGGTAGTTTTACTTAATCTTTCCTGCCATGACTGGGTATTTTCAATTCTGAACATGCTTATGGTTTTTAATTGCTTAGCACCATTAGAGTCCATGGAGACAAATTCATCAAGAATCACAAAAGAGTCATCAGTTCAGTTCAGTCACTCAGTCATGTCCAACTCTTTGTGACCCCATGGACTGCAGCACGCCAGGCTTCTCTGTATATCACCAACTCCTGGAGCTTCCTCAAACTCATGTCCATCAAGTCAGCAAAGAGCCACGGAAGTCATATGTCACAATCTGGTCTTCCACTCTCCAAAACTGGAGAATGCAATTCTACAAGGGACTCTGCATGGGCTCAGTTTGTGACTCATAGTGAAAGTGTTGTACAATTCACCAATTAATATCCTCCTCTTACAGCCACCATGGAGGTTGCCAGATAGCAAGAGTGTATTCCATGACCAACACCTCTGCTTAGGATTTCTGTAGAGATAACACCTTTCTGGAGCTGAGCCACCCATGCCATGAAAATTGCTTCTGAATGTGGATCACCATCTCCTGGACCACTGCCCAAACCAAGACAGCAATTCCCTCAGGAGGTGCTACTTCTTTCATTTATTTAATTAATATTTAGCAAATATTCCTTCCTTTATTGGCTACAGATCCAGAGACAGGGAAGAGAAGATGGTCCCTGACCTTGTGGAGCTTACAGTTTCCTAGAAGTACCAGTAATGGAACCCTGATCCTATCAGCCAAAGTTGCTTCAACATAATGAGTAACATAAGAACCATCAGAGCCAGACCCAACAGCATCTCTGGAAATGCTGACCCTGTAGGTCAGCATGAACTTAAAGTTTCTAGCATTCTTCCTATTGTTTTAGCTGTACAGCCACAAGCACAGATTAGCCATCTTCACCTGCAGTGATGCCTTTCGTTCTAACATTTTTGGCAAGAGTGATGCTCACCCCAGTGGAGTTAAGAATTCAGTTAAACAGAGACGGGCAGATGACTGGCAGTTTCACACTGCTGCTGCTGCTGCTGCTAAGTCGCTTCAGTCGTGTCCAACTCTGTGTGACCCCATAGACGGCAGCCCACCAGGCTCCCCCGTCCCTGTGCTTCTCCAGGCAAGAACTCTGGAGTGGGTTGCCATTTCCTCCTCCAATGCAGGAAAGTGAAAAATGAAGGTGAAGTTGCTCAGTTGTATCTGACTCGTAGTGATCCTATGGACTGCAACCTACCAGGCTCCTCCATCCACGGGATTTTCCAGGCAAGAGTACTAGAGTACTAGGGTGCCAACACTGGTCAGCTAGTATTGCAGTATTGCTCACTTTAAAATGGCAGCTGTGGAAAAATCTATGGCTGAACTGATATATAGAAGTTACGTGGAAAATGAGCATCTATTGTAAAAAACAAAGTATACCCATATGTGTGTCTTCTGAGTTATCCTCTGACCATGTGAGGTTAAAAGTAGATGCTTCCCTAAGTCAAACTAGAAGGTAAACAAAGCACCTCAAAGGTAAGCACAAAGGCTCTTTTAATGAAAGTCAATTGCAAAGACTTGCCACTGGCCAGCATGCATTCCCGGTCTTCCAGAGATAAAAGCTTAGGCACTGTGAAGTATCTAATTTCTCTATGCATTGCCTGAAATGTGCTGCCTACAAATGACAATCTGGATATAAAATATAAGCTATAAAACAACCACAAAAATGTTTTCAGTTTCAGAAGAAAACAGATGTGGCATCTTTATTGACAAGTGACCAAGCAAACAGCTAGAATTTAGAAACACGTTCCCAGTGTCCTGACACTATGTTTTTTTATTTTATTTTATTTTTTGCAGAATTCTTCATTTTTTTAAACTCTTTTTTTAATTTTCATTTTTTAAATTTTACTTTATTTTTTCCATCTCAGGTGTACATGAGTTCCCAATCTTGAACCCCCCCCCCAACCTCCCACCCCATATCAACTCTCTGGATCATCCCCGTGCACCAGTCCCAAGCATCCTGTATCCTGTATTGAATATAGACTGACGATTTGTTTCTTACATGATAGTATACATGTATCAGTGCCATTCTCCCAAATCTTCCCACCCTCTCCCTCTCCCTCAAAGTCCAAAAGTCCATTCTATACATCTGTGTCTCTTTTGCTGTCTCGCA
>SJYA01000765.1:581236-630819 GCA_006410615.1 Neotragus moschatus | reverse complement strand
TCTATCTATTAGATCTAGGCCCTTAAGTCTATTTCTCACTTCCACTGTATAATCATAAGGGATTTGATTTAGGTCATACCTGAATGGTCTAGCAGTTTTCCCTACTTTCTTCAATTTGAGTCTGAATTTGGTAATAAAGAGTTCATGATCTGAGCCACAGTCAGCTCGTGGTCTTTTGTTGACTGTATAGAGCTTCTCCATCTTTGGCTGCAAAGAATATAATCAATCTGATTTCGATGTTGACCATCTGGTGATGTCCATGTGTAGAGTCTTCTCTTGTGTTGTTGGAAGAGGGTGTTTGCTACGACCAGTGCATTTTCTTGGCAAAACTCTATTAGTCTTTGTCCTGCTTCATTCCGCATTCCAAGGCCAAATTTGCCTGTTACTCCAGGTGTTTCTTGACTTCCTACTTTTGCATTCCAGTCCCCTATAATGAAAAGGACATCTTTTTTAGGTGTTAGTTCTAAAAGTTCCTGTAGGTCTTCATAGAACCATTCAACTTCAGCTTTTTCAGCATTCCTGGTTGGGGCATAGACTGGATTACTATGATATTGAATGGTTTGTCTTGGAGATGGACAGAGATCATTCTGTCATTTTTGAGACTGCATCCAAGTACTGCATTTCGGACTCTTTTGTTGACCATGATGACTACTCCATTTCTTCTGATGAATTCCTGCCCGCAGTAGTAGATATAATGGTCATCTGAGTTAAATTCACCCATTCCAGTCCATTTTAGTTTGCTGATTCCTAGAATGCCGACGTTCACTCTTGCCATCTCCTGTTTGACCACTTCCAATTTGCCTTGATTCATGGACCTGACATTCCAGGTTCCTATGTAATATTGCTCTTTACAGCATTGGACTTTTCTTATATCACCAGTCACATCCACAACTGGGTATTGTTTTTGCTTTGGCTCTATCCCTTCATTCTTTCTGGAGTTATTTCTCCATTGATCTCAAGTAGCATACTAGGCACCTACTGACCTGGTGAGTTCCTCTTTCAGTATCCTATCATTTTCATACTGTTCATGGGGTTCTCAAGGCAAAAATACTGAAGTGGTTTGCCATTCCCTTCTCCAGTGGACCACATTCTGTCAGATCTCTCCACCATGACCCGCCCATCTTTGGTGGCCCCACAGGCATGGCTTAGTTTCATTGAGTTAGACAAGGCTGTGGTCCTAGTGTGATTAGATTGACTCGTTTTCTGTGAGTATGGTTTCAGTGTGTCTGCCCTCTGATGCCCTCTTGGAACACCTACCATCTTACTTGGGTTTCTCTTACCTTCGGTGTGGGGTACCCTAAGTACTTCCTAAATAGCTCTTGGCACAAAGGTTATTTTAGACCCTGATGTGATTCATGCACTACCCCCTGACACTGTCCTGCTACAGTTACTTGACCATGGCCTCAGAAGTCCTACATGGAGACCTAGATTTCAGTTCTGGCTCTTACTAGTTACAAGCCAGTTGTCTAGCTCTGGAAATAGATTGATCTTCTTTTTGTCTCAATACCCCCCACCACATTGAGTACCAAGCACCCTTGGTCACAATGCCCTGGTGTATTAGATTAGTATTCACCAGAAGCTGTTGGGAAAATGGTGTGAGAACATTTGTTTTAAGGAAACAAATTATTCCACAGTTGGAGAAAAGTTGAGTAAAATGATATCTTCATGGATATCTTGGAGTGGATAACTCTTCATGGAGTCTTGACTAGGCTAAGTCTTGACTAGTCTTGACATGCATAAATAATAAATGTACAAGAGAGGTATTTATTATATGCAACGTCTCACTCAACTGCCTGGCCAAATTTTCTTTTCCTCTCCATCAACAAGCCATAGGACTAGTATCCCACCTCACAGACTATAATGTAGAAAACACTAGATCAGATTTCTAAAGTATCTTTTCTGTTCTATAAAACCATGTAATATTATCATATATAACTGTAATCACTCCATTTTAGAGTGCTATGCATTAGGACTTTTATTGATCCAATTAAAATGTGTTCAGTCCTTTATTCTGTAAGTGTTTCCCTCCCCCCACTGCCATATAGAATTCATTTTGCTTTATAGGCCTCATAAAATAGTAAACATCGCTTCATAGATAATTAGCAAAAGGAAAAGAAATGCCATAAACTGTTTAAATATTTTAAGAAAATCTCAGGCAACATACAGTTCGTGCAAAGCATGAAGCAAATTATATCTCTATTAACTGACCACTATTTTGAAACACAGCTTCAGCAAATGTTCATATATGGCATGTTTAGAGACCACCTTTTTTTGTAAGCCATTTTTTAAAATTAAGATAATTGACATATATGAGTGTATTAGTTTTAGGTATACAATGATTTGATATGTGTGTGTGTGTCTGTGTGTGTCTGTGTGCACACGTGTGTATGTGTGCATTGCAAGTGACCACTACAATAAGTTTAGTTAACATTCATCACCATATATAGTTGTATTTTTTTTTTCTAATAAGGACTTTTTAGATCTACTCTCTTAGAAACTTTCAAATACAAAATACAGTGTTGCTAACTATAGTCATAAAGTTGTACATTATACTCCCCAGGAGTAATTTATCTTATAACTGGATATTTGTACCTTCTGACCACCTTCACCTTTGAAGTTATCTATAAAAAACTGATTTTAGCAAAGTGAAGAGATTTTGTTAAATAGATCCTTACTCATCAGAAAGATGTTATTGTTTTTAAGTTAGAAAATGACATTCCACATATGTCCAAAGAAAATATATACAAAGAATTAAGAACCGGTAGAGTACTGAGTTGAAGGAAAAAGTAACATAAAATGGTTGAATGTGATGTATGAGAGCAAATCATTAGTTTTTATTCTAATGTGGTTGAAAATTTTCCCCATCCTAAATAACATCAGTAAAGACAATTCAAAGAATTGAAAGCAATGATATTAAGGCAATGTAATGTATGTGAAACTTTCTAGTTGATAACTGTCTCTAATAGCAACTGCGTTTTTAAAAATAGGGCTAATTCCTGACAAATGATGCTCTTGAGGTTTACATTATGAAATCTGTAACAAGGTGAATATTATCAAATCAAACTTTGTAAACAAAAGGAGTGTGGAGGCTTCTGACAATATTTCCAAGGTTTATTAAACAGTAACTCAATGCATATCAAAATAAATCTGCTAAAAAAAGTAATTTTCCTAATTTAAATACTACTTAATAGTTTAATAATGAATTTAAAATGACACTTTTAAGCTGATAATATCACCCAAATTCTCTAAGGAAAAATTTTAGAGTAGCGAAAAACTGAACATTTCTGCTCATTTAATACACACTTATTTCATTAGGTACACTATACACCACGACTGTGTTTTTCCCAGCTAATTTTAATGTTATTTCTAGAAACTCTTTGAATAGAGATCACTAAGCTATTTTTACAACATGAGTAAAGCACTCTAAAAGGTGAATTAAAGCACATATTATTTCTATATCCACTGCACTCAGCTATTGTTAAACTGTTGAAAGAAAAGGAAAAGTTTGAGAAGACAGCAGAATTGTTTACTTTGTATGGGATTAGTAAAGGTAGATAATCTCCTCTCTAAAGTATGTAAACGATCTATCTGCTCAATGCTGAAAGCATTCAGCAGTCCCCTTCACTATATCTGGAGCTCAACACAAAATCTCTTTGGTCACTTTGAACTTTTCTTTACATGACTCTCAATCATATTCCAGGTGTAAATCACATGTTCTTGTCTTTTTCCTAAGTTACTATGACCAAAAAATATTACCAATACGCCAAGTGTGTCTGAATAAATACAGCTAATGTCTCTTTAAAACTCAGGACATACACAAAACTTGAATGGCTTCTTCTTCAACTGGCAACATTTGGAGAGAGTTTTGGGGAGACAGCATTCTTTTTACCTCTTTAGAGCAATCTGGAAATGGACTTCACAAGTGCAGATAAAACAAGCTGGATTATATTTGACAAGTCTCCTGTAGTGTCCCTGTCTGCTCAGGACTGAGGGATTTCCAGAGATATAAGATTTTTAATACTAAAACTAAGAAATTCCCAAGCAAAACAAGTCTACTGACTCTTTCTCCAAGTTTCTCTTTACCTTTAATATGGTTTACATCTACAAATACAGCTACAGCCACTATTGTTAACTAATAAAATAACAATGCATGTCCAAAATCATAAAGTCTGCTGACTTTCCTATAACCTTATTTAAACATTTAATGAAAGAAAAAAGGAATAGAGAAAACAAAAAACTCAGGTAATCTGAAGTCATCTGAAATCAGACCTCTGAAGAGGAAAGAAAGTATGTATAAAACCAAAATTACCTCAAAAGGGAGATTCATCCTCCTAAATTTTTCCTCCTATAGTCCATGGAGTTGCAAAAGAGTCGGACATGACTTAGTAACTAAACAACAACATATATATTTGGAATATCCCCCTTTTCCTCAACTGTGGCAGTATTTCCTTATGAATGAAAGCTAAACACAAATTAACTGACAGCATCTACGAACATTTCATCTTAACTGAAATGGGCTCTCCTAATGGAATTAAACATCTAGGGAATGGTACATGCATGCATTGGTCTGTGGTTTCAAGCAATCTCAGAACCAGGTTTACTTTCCATGATAGCAGAAGGTTGACTTTGTCACTGATGAACTCTGGTTTTAAAACCCCCATGGACAACTTCACAAGATACATCACAATAGCTTCTAATTGATACTGTGATTATAATGATTTTAATCATAAAATACATATGACAAAACTTTTCTGAGGATTGTGCCATCATCAAAACTGTATAAAGTTACTCAAAAATTACTTTTGTGTTCCTTTACCTCTTAGAGTCAGTATTTCCAAAGCACTGATATGGGAGTTGTCAACATCAAAACTTGCTGTACTTATAAAATCTAGTAATTTTCTTCACTATCTCTATCACCTTCCCAATTTTCTTAATGAATATCTTCTTCAACCATATAAAATTTCCAAGTTTAACCCACACTATTCCATATAAATGATATAATTTCCTATATGTCAGTCAGCATCCTCCATGTCAATGTTCTCATTAGAATCCCTTCACAAGGAGCATGTCACACCAGTATCTAAATAATTACACATCTAGATAATTATACACATCTAGATAGTTACTTCAGATTCAGAGGTTAAAAAGTAATCAGGATAAATCTGTATGTAGAGCTGTGCTGTCACTTTAAAAATTCAATTCAAGTAAATAAAACACATCTACACTGCACAAATTTCAAAGCGTCATTTTAGATGATATGTGTGTTGCCCATTATAATGTCACTTATTCTGAAAAACGTGTTACCTTAATCATTTATTTACTTATTCTTTTACTAACTATTGAGTGCTCATTTCATACCAGATACTTTGTTTAGGCAGCAGAAGCAATGTATTCCTAGCACATATAAGAATTTAAGATAAAATGCTATATATAAGGAAAATAACAAGNTGACCATCTGGTGATGTCCATGTGTAGAGTCTTCTCTTGTGTTGTTGGAAGAGGGTGTTTGCTACGACCAGTGCATTTTCTTGGCAAACTCTATTAGTCTTTGTCCTGCTTCATTCCGCATTCCAAGGCCAAATTTGCCTGTTACTCCAGGTGTTTCTTGACTTCCTACTTTTGCATTCCAGTCCCCTATAATGAAAAGGACATCTTTTTTAGGTGTTAGTTCTAAAAGTTCCTGTAGGTCTTCATAGAACCATTCAACTTCAGCTTTTTCAGCATTCCTGGTTGGGGCATAGACTGGATTACTATGATATTGAATGGTTTGTCTTGGAGATGGACAGAGATCATTCTGTCATTTTTGAGACTGCATCCAAGTACTGCATTTCGGACTCTTTTGTTGACCATGATGACTACTCCATTTCTTCTGATGAATTCCTGCCCGCAGTAGTAGATATAATGGTCATCTGAGTTAAATTCACCCATTCCAGTCCATTTTAGTTTGCTGATTCCTAGAATGCCGACGTTCACTCTTGCCATCTCCTGTTTGACCACTTCCAATTTGCCTTGATTCATGGACCTGACATTCCAGGTTCCTATGTAATATTGCTCTTTACAGCATTGGACTTTTCTTATATCACCAGTCACATCCACAACTGGGTATTGTTTTTGCTTTGGCTCTATCCCTTCATTCTTTCTGGAGTTATTTCTCCATTGATCTCAAGTAGCATACTAGGCACCTACTGACCTGGTGAGTTCCTCTTTCAGTATCCTATCATTTTCATACTGTTCATGGGGTTCTCAAGGCAAAAATACTGAAGTGGTTTGCCATTCCCTTCTCCAGTGGACCACATTCTGTCAGATCTCTCCACCATGACCCGCCCATCTTTGGTGGCCCCACAGGCATGGCTTAGTTTCATTGAGTTAGACAAGGCTGTGGTCCTAGTGTGATTAGATTGACTCGTTTTCTGTGAGTATGGTTTCAGTGTGTCTGCCCTCTGATGCCCTCTTGGAACACCTACCATCTTACTTGGGTTTCTCTTACCTTCGGTGTGGGGTACCCTAAGTACTTCCTAAATAGCTCTTGGCACAAAGGTTATTTTAGACCCTGATGTGATTCATGCACTACCCCCTGACACTGTCCTGCTACAGTTACTTGACCATGGCCTCAGAAGTCCTACATGGAGACCTAGATTTCAGTTCTGGCTCTTACTAGTTACAAGCCAGTTGTCCAGCTCTGGAAATAGATTGATCTTCTTTTTGTCTCAATACCCCCCACCACATTGAGTACCAAGCACCCTTGGTCACAATGCCCTGGTGTATTAGATTAGTATTCACCAGAAGCTGTTGGGAAAATGGTGTGAGAACATTTGTTTTAAGGAAACAAATTATTCCACAGTTGGAGAAAAGTTGAGTAAAATGATATCTTCATGGATATCTTGGAGTGGATAACTCTTCATGGAGTCTTGACTAGGCTAAGTCTTGACTAGTCTTGACATGCATAAATAATAAATGTACAAGAGAGGTATTTATTATATGCAGCGTCTCACTCAACTGCCTGGCCAAATTTTCTTTTCCTCTCCATCAACAAGCCATAGGACTAGTATCCCACCTCACAGACTATAATGTAGAAAACACTAGATCAGATTTCTAAAGTATCTTTTCTGTTCTATAAAACCATGTAATATTATCATATATAACTGTAATCACTCCATTTTAGAGTGCTATGCATTAGGACTTTTATTGATCCAATTAAAATGTGTTCAGTCCTTTATTCTGTAAGTGTTTCCCTCCCCCCACTGCCATATAGAATTCATTTTGCTTTATAGGCCTCATAAAATAGTAAACATCGCTTCATAGATAATTAGCAAAAGGAAAAGAAATGCCATAAACTGTTTAAATATTTTAAGAAAATCTCAGGCAACATACAGTTCGTGCAAAGCATGAAGCAAATTATATCTCTATTAACTGACCACTATTTTGAAACACAGCTTCAGCAAATGTTCATATATGGCATGTTTAAAGACCACCTTTTTTTGTAAGCCATTTTTAAAAATTAAGATAATTGACATATATGAGTGTATTAGTTTTAGGTATACAATGATTTGATATGTGTGTGTGTGTCTGTGTGTGTCTGTGTGCACACGTGTGTATGTGTGCATTGCAAGTGACCACTACAATAAGTTTAGTTAACATTCATCACCATATATAGTTGTATTTTTTTTTCTAATAAGGACTTTTTAGATCTACTCTCTTAGAAACTTTCAAATACAAAATACAGTGTTGCTAACTATAGTCATAAAGTTGTACATTATACTCCCCAGGAGTAATTTATCTTATAACTGGATATTTGTACCTTCTGACCACCTTCACCTTTGAAGTTATCTATAAAAAACTGATTTTAGCAAAGTGAAGAGATTTTGTTAAATAGATCCTTACTCATCAGAAAGATGTTATTGTTTTTAAGTTAGAAAATGACATTCCACATATGTCCAAAGAAAATATATACAAAGAATTAAGAACCGGTAGAGTACTGAGTTGAAGGAAAAAGTAACATAAAATGGTTGAATGTGATGTATGAGAGCAAATCATTAGTTTTTATTCTAATGTGGTTGAAAATTTTCCCCATCCTAAATAACATCAGTAAAGACAATTCAAAGAATTGAAAGCAATGATATTAAGGCAATGTAATGTATGTGAAACTTTCTAGTTGATAACTGTCTCTAATAGCAACTGTGTTTTTAAAAATAGGGCTAATTCCTGACAAATGATGCTCTTGAGGTTTACATTATGAAATCTGTAACAAGGTGAATATTATCAAATCAAACTTTGTAAACAAAAGGAGTGTGGAGGCTTCTGACAATATTTCCAAGGTTTATTAAACAGTAACTCAATGCATATCAAAATAAATCTGCTAAAAAAAGTAATTTTCCTAATTTAAATACTACTTAATAGTTCAATAATGAATTTAAAATGACACTTTTAAGCTGATAATATCACCCAAATTCTCTAAGGAAAAATTTTAGAGTAGCGAAAAACTGAACATTTCTGCTCATTTAATACACACTTATTTCATTAGGTACACTATACACCACGACTGTGTTTTTCCCAGCTAATTTTAATGTTATTTCTAGAAACTCTTTGAATAGAGATCACTAAGCTATTTTTACAACATGAGTAAAGCACTCTAAAAGGTGAATTAAAGCACATATTATTTCTATATCCACTGCACTCAGCTATTGTTAAACTGTTGAAAGAAAAGGAAAAGTTTGAGAAGACAGCAGAATTGTTTACTTTGTATGGGATTAGTAAAGGTAGATAATCTCCTCTCTAAAGTATGTAAACGATCTATCTGCTCAATGCTGAAAGCATTCAGCAGTCCCCTTCACTATATCTGGAGCTCAACACAAAATCTCTTTGGTCACTTTGAACTTTTCTTTACATGACTCTCAATCATATTCCAGGTGTAAATCACATGTTCTTGTCTTTTTCCTAAGTTACTATGACCAAAAAATATTACCAATACGCCAAGTGTGTCTGAATAAATACAGCTAATGTCTCTTTAAAACTCAGGACATACACAAAACTTGAATGGCTTCTTCTTCAACTGGCAACATTTGGAGAGAGTTTTGGGGAGACAGCATTCCTTTTACCTCTTTAGAGCAATCTGGAAATGGACTTCACAAGTGCAGATAAAACAAGCTGGATTATATTTGACAAGTCTCCTGTAGTGTCCCTGTCTGCTCAGGACTGAGGGATTTCCAGAGATATAAGATTTTTAATACTAAAACTAAGAAATTCCCAAGCAAAACAAGTCTACTGACTCTTTCTCCAAGTTTCTCTTTACCTTTAATATGGTTTACATCTACAAATACAGCTACAGCCACTATTGTTAACTAATAAAATAACAATGCATGTCCAAAATCATAAAGTCTGCTGACTTTCCTATAACCTTATTTAAACATTTAATGAAAGAAAAAAGGAATAGAGAAAACAAAAAACTCAGGTAATCTGAAGTCATCTGAAATCAGACCTCTGAAGAGGAAAGAAAGTATGTATAAAACCAAAATTACCTCAAAAGGGAGATTCATCCTCCTAAATTTTTCCTCCTATAGTCCATGGAGTTGCAAAAGAGTCGGACATGACTTAGTAACTAAACAACAACATATATATTTGGAATATCCCCCTTTTCCTCAACTGTGGCAGTATTTCCTTATGAATGAAAGCTAAACACAAATTAACTGACAGCATCTACGAACATTTCATCTTAACTGAAATGGGCTCTCCTAATGGAATTAAACATCTAGGGAATGGTACATGCATGCATTGGTCTGTGGTTTCAAGCAATCTCAGAACCAGGTTTACTTTCCATGATAGCAGAAGGTTGACTTTGTCACTGATGAACTCTGGTTTTAAAACCCCCATGGACAACTTCACAAGATACATCACAATAGCTTCTAATTGATACTGTGATTATAATGATTTTAATCATAAAATACATATGACAAAACTTTTCTGAGGATTGTGCCATCATCAAAACTGTATAAAGTTACTCAAAAATTACTTTTGTGTTCCTTTACCTCTTAGAGTCAGTATTTCCAAAGCACTGATATGGGAGTTGTCAACATCAAAACTTGCTGTACTTATAAAATCTAGTAATNAGGGATCGAACCCAGGTCTCCCGTATTGCAGGCAGATGCTTTACCATCTGAGCCATCAGGGAAGCTCATCGCTAGCGTGTGAGATGAGTGCAACTGTGTGGTAGTTTGAGCATTCTTTGGCATTGCCTTTCTTTGAGACTAGACTGAAAACTGACCTTTTCCAGTCTTGTGGCCACTGCTGAATTTTCCAAATCTACTGGCATATTGAGTGCAGCACTTTCACAACATCAACTGTTAGGATTTGAAATAGCTCAACTACTCCGATCATGTCCACTGGCTTTGCTCAAAGTGATGCTTCTCAAGGCCCACTTGACTTCTTAAGGCCTGCTTGAATAGTAAATCAAAATAAGACACAAACTATCTCTTGAATGATCCCACTATCATCATCAGTCTCTTTTCCCTCCCATTCACTCATTTGTATCCAAAATGATTCATTTTTAGGACTATCCCTTTCATCTCATCCTTCTTTAAGAAATTACAATGGATCTTCATTGCTGATAAGATGAAGTCCCAAGCCCCTCCCTATCAGCCCACCACTAAACATATTCATCCCCACTACCATCAAGCAATACACTCTGTCAAGGCCTGAAAACACTGCTGGGCAATATGTTCTGCCCTTTGGATATGCTTAATAAATGTTCATGGAAAGAAAGGAAAAGGAGAAGGATGAAGAAAGTGAGGATGATAAATTTGGAAGTGAGATAGAAAAAAGGAAGACAGAAGGAGGGAGATGGAAGAAAGGAATATAATGAGGAACAGGACAACAAGTTTATCAGATGAACACGGCAGAGCAGGGGTAATCCAATCAGTTGTCAGCTGCTTCGTGTGCAAATGGTTTCTCCCATTCTGAGAGTTGTTTTTTTGTCTCATTTATGGTTTCCTTTGCTGTGGAAAAGCTTTTACGTTTAATTCGATCCCATTTGTTTATTTTTGTTTTTATGTTTCTTACTCTAGGAGGTGGTCAAAAAGAGTCTTGCTGTGATTTCTGTCAAAAAGCATGTAAAGCAGATAGCTAGTGAGAGCCTGCAGTGTATGGCACAGGAGCTCAGCCTGGCGCGCTCTGATGACCTCAGGAAGGGGTGGGGAGGAGGTTCAAGAGAGAGGGCACAAATATGTACAGAAAGCTGACTCACTTTATTGTGCAGCAGAAACTAACACAATACTGTAAGGCAATTATACTTGAATTAAAAAAACATATCAAGGACAGCATTCATTCTGGTCTCTGGGCTGAGGCTGGAATTGATACTCCTGCTCTGTATTTAACCAGATGAGTAAACAAATTTTACATTCTCCAACAGCACGTAATCATCCATTTTAAAAACAAGCATAAAATCACACGAAGCTCATTCTAGACTTTCAATATTTCAAACTACTTGTTAAATACCCAATAGGACTCTCAGCTCAAAGAACTGAGTGTGCCTTGAAATTAAGGACGATCATATCACATATACTGTGAAATCGCAATTATATTTTCTCATGATTTAAATTGCTTTCTGGATCTAGTATATGTCCCTATTGCAACCCTATTGAGTTTTCTTATTAATACTACTAACCACAATAATGGCAAACATAATATTCAATGAGTGCTTACTATGTATCAGGTACTTGTAAATCATCTCATTATTAACAACTTTATAAGGTAGGTATTTTGATTATCTTTATTTGAAGAAAGCAAGGAACAGGAGGGTCAAGTAAACTATACATGTTAACATAGCTTATAAATATAATTTCAGAACATATTTTTTAAGAGTAGTATTTCATAACATAAAAATTCATAAAAATCTATAGTTCTCTGATTTGTTAATATTAGAAATATCAACCACTGTTAAAGAATTTGCTTATAAAACACTTTGTAATTCTTTATTTCAAAGAGGTTCACAAGTTAATAATTAGAACCCCATCTATTAGTAATAAATGTGCAGAACACCATGGACTTGCCTATGGCCAGCTGAAACCCGAAATATAAAAGCATTATTACATCATTAGTCCTCATTACATCCCTGAATCAGCTACTATTATAGTGTACTTTTAAAAGCAGAGACATGTGACACAAGTTACAAAAAATTTCAACAGCCACCAAAAATAAGTGGCATAACAAAGAGATGAATTCATATTTTCTCAATATCAATTATTACATCTGAATTCCACATCACATGACCCTTTTAAAGGTCATGTGTGGGTAATACATGCAGAACGTTAAGAATTTAGTAATTAGGGTTATAATGGAAAATCCTGCCTCCTACAAAATTAAAAGAGGAGTTAGTCATATGCATGAAAATATGGGGTCGTGTCGTCTTTGCATTACAGAACCATAGAGTTGAGGTAAAATTCTGATATAAAGGGGTTTAGCTCTATTTTTTACTTTACTTTTTACTTTAGTGGCCCTCAGGGAATAAAAAGGGGGGGCACTGGAAACCCCCAAATTACTCCCATTAATCTTACATATAGCAAGAAATTCTAATTTCTTCTGCTATGTGTTCTGACAGGACAAAGCGCACAGTGGTAAATATTACAGAGTAAATATCCTTTCTTCCACATTCTGAAAAGTCAACCTTTGGGGCTAGCTCTGTAAATGTACAAGACAATTTCTCTAATAAGCTGAATCAAGGATTCTTGCATAAATCAAGAGTTAAAAACAAGCATACATTCATTCATAAATTCAAAACCTTTAAGACTTTTTAAGTGGAGAGGAATACACAGCCATTGTCTCCTATCAGCTTTTGGCCCTCCAACCTCCATAGAATAGGAACACTTGCATTGCCCTTCACGTTTTAGGAATTGCCTTTTCAGGTCTTAAAATCCTATCTCTTTTCAGCAATTCTAAAAAAAGTGAGACTAAGACAAACTAATTAAATGATACAAATATAAGAAGAATTTGAATGTACAATTACATATATTGATATAACAATGTTATATTGTATATTGATAACAAATATTGATAATAACAACTGCTTGAAAAGATGTTGAAAATTTTATCAGTGAGTGAAATTTATACCCTTAGCAACTAAACATGTAAATGAAATGTGACATTTCATTCTTTAAAGAAAAGTCAGTTATTCAGAATTCATGCTGAACACTACATATCTCATTGATATGTAGTGAGCTTATTTTGCAAGAGTGTACAACTGCTGAAATTAGAACATACATAACACTATTAAAATAGACGCCAATTGAGAATTCTGCCTCATTAGTCTTTGTCTTCCTATTTTCAGATGAGCTTCCATGGCAAGCCACTCCTGAACCACAGCCACTTACTATTACTTAATAGTAGATAAAATAACTCCCTTTGCTTTCCAAACTTTCCATAACTTGCTCCTAGAGCTTCAGTTCCCCATATTATCTGACAATCTGCCTCATGTGGAATCATTCCAGAACTGCTTTGAGATAATTTTAAGTACTAAGCATCCTAAAACACCTCCCAAAGTACAAAGTTAGTTCTAAGTAGGCATTTATAAGCATTACATGCTACTTGGGTCTTCCCTGATGGCTCAGCAGTAAAGAATCCGCCCTCAATGCAGGAGATGCCCATTTGATCCCTGGGTCTAGGAAGATCCCCTGGAGGAGGAAATGGCAACCCACTTCAGCATTTTTACTTAGAAAATCCCATGGACAGAGGAGCCAGGGAGGCTATGGTCCAAGGGTTGCAAAGAGTCGGACATGACTAAGTATGCACACACACCCTATTTTCTGTATCCCTGAACTGATATACTATTTTTCCACACTATTACTAAGTAACTCTTTAAAATCTTACACTTCTTGTAGTGTTATTAACTATGATTTATGTCTCATATTTTTTGGAAAATAAAGTTATAACTCATAAAAATATAAAATATAATACAAAGATATACTTTAACTTATTCTTTATTTCAATGTTACTGCAGTCATCACAATTTATTTCTTAAACTATATATGTATATACTCTTCCTGACTCTAAAATTCCTGAAACAGCTTTGGGTGGAAATAGACTTCTTATATGAAATATTCTTTGAAATTTTAATATTTGCTTAATTAAAAAAAGAAATATTAAAGGTATTTCCAAAAGTAAATATAACAGTGAAAAACTTAGAGATCTAATTAAAAAACAGTTATTAAATGAACATAAAATGTTAAAAATTAAAATTTTATGCAATATCTTAACAGTAATTAACATCTTTATTATAGACTAAATTTTTATTCACATTGCTTTTGTAAAGGCTTTCATTAAGTCCAGTTCTTTTAGTTGCTGACAAAAGTGGGGGAATAAAATCAAACTCTGAAATCACTGATAGGTCAAATTCTTATTTGCAAGCAGGTATTTTGTTTATCTTATGCTACATTTCAGAATTTAACAAATTACCACTTTCTAAAAGAATATTTTTGTCAATTGTACACCAGGAAGTTATTTTATATCTAGGTACATTTGTATTTAGGCAAAAGAAGTTGCAAACTGCAGTTCAGGTCAGAGTGGGAAGGGAGTTTTTATCTTCAGTTTTCTGGCTCTCTTCCAAGGAAGAAAAGCACAAGGAAGAAGCCTCCTTGGGGGAGGTCCAGAGAACTGGATGCTCTCCACATGAAACAGATGTCTGTCACTGACCTGACCACTGGCCCAGCTCTCACTCTACCAGTAATGATCCCCAAAAAGAGTGGAACACCAGCCGGGACCAGCCAAGAACCTGGCCCATCCTTGTACAATTTTCCCCAACATTTGTACTCATTGTGAAAGTAGACAATCTCATGTCTTGATGTCTTTAAACAGAGCTGCTTTTGAATGTTGTGATTCTGAATTAGATTTTAATTGCAAATAATTAGAATCTTGCATCTTCATCATGAGAAAAGCATCACATGACTCAATACTAGTGATCAAAGATTAAAATTTACCTCACTAGCGTTTGTAGTTAAGTCATGTGTTGGAAGACAAAAACAAAACTGTAAAATGAACAATCTGGCTGATTGGTAAACTAATACTTTACATAGAAAATTTTACATTAATTGCTCTCCAAAAATCTATTGAATTATTTGCTTCTTTACTTTTTGAGTAATTCTAAAAGAATATCAAGTGTATAAAACAAAAATGACTATATAGCTTATATTTCACAGTCCATCATTTTAATCATTCTTTTCAACAGTCTTTCATCTTCCTTGCTCTTTTCTATACAATAAAAGGGAAAAATTACAAACCAAATCCATTCATAAACACAGATGTAGAAACTCTAAAGAAAATACTACAAAAACTACTCTGATAAAGAACCCAAGCCAGATTTGTAGTTTATTTGAGAATCAAATAACTACACAAAGGGGGAAATTATGATCACCTTGGTACACAAAGGAAAAAATGTTTTGATAAAATTCAATATCCATTCATAATAAAAGTTCTTTATGAAGCAGGAGTTCAGGGGAACTTTCTTAATCAGATAAAAACCGCTTTTTCTTCCTAAGAAAGACCTGCAACATTTTGTTGTAGATATTGTGCACATCAGAAAACATCAAATGCTTTCATTCCAAAACTGATAATAAGGCAAGAATTTTCATCACTGCAATTTCCATTCAACATTTTTCTAGAAATCCTGCTGCTGCTGCTGCTAAGTCGCTTCAGTCATGTCTGACTCTGTGAAACCCCATAGGTGGTAGCCCACCAGGCTCCCCTGTCCCTGGGATTATCCAGGCAAGAACACTGGAGTGGGTTGCCATTTCCTTCTCCAATGCATGAAAGTGAAAAGTGAAAGTGAAGTTGCTCAGTCGTGTCCAACTCTTAGTGACCCCATGGACTGCAGCCCGCAAGGCTCCTCCGTCCACGGGATTTTCCAGGCAAAAGTACTGGAGTAGGGTGCCATTGCCTTCTCCATCTACTAATCCTAGTCAGTGCAATAAGGCAAGAAAAGAAATAAAATATGGAAATAATCTTTCAAAGAAAGAAATAAAACTGTCTTATATTTTCATATACAAAACCCAACAGTATAAACAGATAAACAGAATATATAAGCAGAACAAGATCAAAGTAAACATTTGCCTGCATTTTTATGTATAATAATTAGAAAATGAAATTGTTATATATAAAATTTATACATTTTATGTATAATAACTAGAAGATAAAATTTAATTATATCATTTACAATAGTGTCAAAACTGGCTAAATACCCAGGAAGAATCCAAATATACAAGACTTCTACAAAGAAATCTAGAAGACATTAAATGAGAAATTAAGCAGGATATGTCATATGGATAGATTAGAAGATAATTCTGGAAAGATGTCAATGCTTCAAATTGATCTATTAATCCATTTAAATCCAATAAAAATCCCTTTTATCCTTTTGTGGAAATCAACAATATATATATACCAAGAACAGCCAAAACAATCTTGAACAAATTTTTAATAAAATCAAGGATCTGTTGTACCACATTTCAAGACTTATTACAGAGCTATAATATTTTTAGGACTCTTTTTAGCTTTTTTTTCATGGCACAATATCATAAATAGGCCAATGGAAGAAAAAAATTATATATAAAACAGATCCACATATATGAACACTTTTCAAAATAAATGTTATGCTAAGTGTTTTAAATTCCTATGAAATATCTCAATTGATTTACATGAAATAAACTTATTTACACTGCTTTCAAAAGCATTATTAAGTTCACTATTTCTGGATTTTGACAAAAGGAATAAATCAAAGTTTGAAATGGATAAATTGATCTCTTAATTTCAAAGATATAGTTTATTTTACGCTGCATTCCAAAGCTTAATGTATCACTTTTTCTACAAAAGTTTTCACCATTGACAGGATTAGTCCTCTCAAAGCCTAAAGATAGTTAATCTAAGTCTCCTTTGTAATACCTTAATTTTATGAATTTTTATTCTGGAAAATATTCTGGAACCCATTCCAATTAGTACAATACTTAGGGTCACCAATCATCTCTACTTTGCAAAATCCAATAATCAGTTCTAAATCTTCATGTTCTTTGAATTCTCAGCACCATTTAGCCAATTAGTCTTACCTCTTGAAAAATCTTTTATCACTTAGATTAGGACACTATTGCCTCAGCTTTTTTTTATTATCTCCCTACTTTTCAGACTTCCTGGTTTTCTCCTCATCTCCACAACTGCTAAAAATCAAATACCTCATTGTTCAGTCCTTGGACTTTTTCTCTTCTGCATCTAATCCATTCCCTACACAATTTTATACAAACTTATCTTACAATATCATTTATATGGTCTGACTTCAAAATTATTATCCCAAGCTTAGACTCCTTACTGATCTTTCAACTCATATATTCCATTGCCTACCTGACTATTCTCCTTTTGAATATCTAATATGCACCTTAAATTCAAAATATCTAAAGGCTAATTTCTTGATATTCTCTTCTAATCCATGTTTTCCACAGACTTCCCATCTTGGTTAATGACAATTCTTCCATTTGTTCAGGAAAAACAAACAAATATAAAACTTCTAAATAATATGTGACAATTTTTACTCTCAACCCCCACCTTCACTCCACTGATCAGCTTGACAATTAAGATGTACACAGTATCTGTGTACATGGCTAACTTCATGGCTATTGCCCCAATTCAAGACATCATTTATCAACTTGCTTACTGCAATATCCTCTTAACCTTCCTTGCTTCTGCCCTTCTGCTAGCTTTGCAGTATTCCTTACAACAATCCGGGTGATATCTTTAAAAAACAGGCTGATCAGGTCACTCCTACATTCGAAATCCTACAGTGGCTTCCAGTGTTATAGCCAAAGTTATAGCCAAAGCCATTATTGTGTCTTACAAGGTCCTACATGTTGAGGCGGGTTCACCATGAATCTAAAATAGCTGAACTTTCAATCTCTCACTTACAAAGTCCCTTTCAAAGACCTTGAAGGAAACCTAGAAGCTTGTGTCCTCGTAATTTATTTATTGCTTTTCTTAAAGAAGCTCCCCCTTGTGTAATCTCCAGGTCCCAGGACCTGGATTCACCTACATCTATAGGATCTAGCCTCCCATAGGAGAGGTTTACTTCATCTCCTTCTACCCTCTCACCCTGCTCACAGCAACTGTACTTGTACAGGCTGGTCATGGGATGGGTTATATATCCCCAGCACCACTGTAGCATCAGTAAAAGACATGCTCAAATATATATATTATAAATGAATGAACAAATGAATAAACAAATCCATGTTAGGGTCAAATTGAGACCTCACCCTCCAGAGTTACTGATGTGAAACAAGAACCAGAGTCTCCTCTTAGCGGTCAGCTCTTTTCTCCATTTATTCAATTTAAGCTCACCAGAACACGGAGCAGAGAAAACCTGCACACATATTTCACCACTGAACTCTTCTTGCATCCCTTCTTCAGTCTTCTTCTAGCCTACCACAAGATGGACAGGCTTTTTATTTATTGACCTTACATCATATATTTTCTCCTTCCTGCTGAATACTATAAATGGAGTCCCCTGGGGCCAGCAGTGAATGCACTACTGTAGCAAAAGAGAAAGAATTCAGAAATGTCTTCCATTTTTTTGTGGCACAAATTTAAAAGTCATAACCTGAATATCATCTTGGTCTTTCTATTTGCACTCTCTACATCACCGAAATAAAAAACTGAGAGGTGGCCAGAAAATCCAAATTTGCTAGCAAGTATGCAAAATTATTGAATGCCATGACAGCAGAAAAAAAATGAATTGACTGAAAATTCTGGACAGTGTTACACTAAGAACAAAATTACTACTAGTTCTCTTACTTGTACCATAGCTTGTATTTTAGTTATTAATGTCTCAGTCCTCTACTCATTCTGTATATTTCAACACAAAGTTCAGCTACTCATCTGTTAATGTCAGAAATATTCTCTTCATTCTGTATTTTGTCCGTTGTTGGCATTTTCTTTTGCCAGTGCTCAGAGGCACCAATTTTTATAACACCAGTATTATCACTGCCCATCTTGTGTTTCTGCAGTTTCCCTCTTAGCATTTATTCACCTAACTTCTCACAACAGTCCCCAATTTCTCTTTGGGTATCTACCCCCTTCTATTCACTTAGTCAATCGTTCCAGTTACACTCACCTGACCCTACCAACAGAGCGATGTGGCTGATTACATCTCTGTCTCCCAATTAATTAATAAATTAATTAAATCAGAGCAAGGCAGGCCAAACAACATAATCAGACCCAATATCAGGATCTTTGTTTGACCTTCTTGAGGAAGATGACTCTCAATATTTACAGGATCAGTGTTGAGGTAAAGCCCAAACCCCTAATCCAGTTTATACTGACCTCCATGAACTTTCCCTTGTTTACCTCCCCAGTATTACATCATCCTGCTTCTGTATGGAACACTTCTCACCCTCTCCCTGTCTAATCCCTACTCTTCTTCTGGGTTTCAGATAANCTACCCTCTCACCCTGCTCACAGCAACTGTACTTGTACAGGCTGGTCATGGGATGAGTTATATATCCCCAGCACCACTGTAGCATCAGTAAAAGACATGCTCAAATATATATATTATAAATGAATGAACAAATGAATAAACAAATCCATGTTAGGGTCAAATTGAGACCTCACCCTCCAGAGTTACTGATGTGAAACAAGAACCAGAGTCTCCTCTTAGCGGTCAGCTCTCCATTTATTCAATTTAAGCTCACCAGAACACGGAGCAGAGAAAACCTGCACACATATTTCACCACTGAACTCTTCTTGCATCCCTTCTTCAGTCTTCTTCTAGCCTACCACAAGATGGACAGGCTTTTTATTTATTGACCTTACATCATATATTTTCTCCTTCCTGCTGAATACTATAAATGGAGTCCCCTGGGGCCAGCAGTGAATGCACTACTGTAGCAAAAGAGAAAGAATTCAGAAATGTCTTCCATTTTTTTGTGGCACAAATTTAAAAGTCATAACCTGAATATCATCTTGGTCTTTCTATTTGCACTCTCTACATCACCGAAATAAAAAACTGAGAGGTGGCCAGAAAATCCAAATTTGCTAGCAAGTATGCAAAATTATTGAATGCCATGACAGCAGAAAAAAAATGAATTGACTGAAAATTCTGGACAGTGTTACACTAAGAACAAAATTACTACTAGTTCTCTTACTTGTACCATAGCTTGTATTTTAGTTATTAATGTCTCAGTCCTCTACTCATTCTGTATATTTCAACACAAAGTTCAGCTACTCATCTGTTAATGTCAGAAATATTCTCTTCATTCTGTATTTTGTCCGTTGTTGGCATTTTCTTTTGCCAGTGCTCAGAGGCACCAATTTTTATAACACCAGTATTATCACTGCCCATCTTGTGTTTCTGCAGTTTCCCTCTTAGCATTTATTCACCTAACTTCTCACAACAGTCCCCAATTTCTCTTTGGGTATCTACCCCCTTCTATTCACTTAGTCAATCGTTCCAGTTACACTCACCTGACCCTACCAACAGAGCGATGTGGCTGATTACATCTCTGTCTCTCAATTAATTAATAAATTAATTAAATCAGAGCAAGGCAGGCCAAACAACATAATCAGACCCCATATCAGGATCTTTGTTTGACCTTCTTGAGGAAGATGACTCTCAATATTTACAGGATCAGTGTTGAGGTAAAGCCCAAACCCCTAATCCAGTTTATACTGACCTCCATGAACTTTCCCTTGTTTACCTCCCCAGTATTACATCATCCTGCTTCTGTATGGAACACTTCTCACCCTCTCCCTGTCCAATCCCTACTCTTCTTCTGGGTTTCAGATAATGACTTATTTTCTCAAGTAAGCTTCTACAGCTTTCATATCTGCACTAGACTGTCTTTGTACGATGCACCAAATCACCTTCTAAACGAACCTCATCTTTCATACCTATCTGTAAGCAGTATAGTTATTTTAGTCCTAACAATTTCTCAACTATGTACATGGCATGTAGTATAAGCATAACATAGTATTAGTTGCTGTGAGGAATATAAAAAATGAAATAAAATATAACCCTTTAGTTTAAGGAGCATAAACAAAGACTCTTAAAACTGAGCTGTGGGATAACAGAACACATAATAAATTTTAAAACAATATAAGATCGTGTTAATTATATGCAGAATAAATAGAGCAGCCCCTAAATAGTGAAATATTACAGAGCCAGAAATTCAAAGGTCCATGATCTTATTCTGACAAAATCACGGGCAGGTACGTTAACCGTAGAAGAATGAGACGCTAATTATAAGTAAAATGAAGAGCAACTTTTAGTAGAGCAAGAAACTATACTAAGATACAGTTAGTGAAAGGGCTAAAAACTAATAACTCCACTCACATTTTTATCTCTATAAGTGAAGAGCATCTTAAATATCTAAATCAACTTATATTGACAGCAAAGGGATTTTTTAGAAATTTGAGGAGATACCTCTCACTGTAGAGAAAACATTAAGGAGAAATTTCTTTAAAGAACAAGTGACTAAGAGTATGAAAGAAGCCAAAGGAAACATATGGTGGAGACAGAGCACTGAAGAACAAGTACTGCTACAATAAAGGGTAAATGGAGATGTATCCAACTCCAGCAGTGACGCTTGTATTACCATCAAGTTAAAACACATAGAAACTTAACCACGTTGCAAAGTGACTAAAACACTACATAAGAAATTTCAAAACAGGAAGGGTACCAATCTAAAACAAAGCGAGAAAAGTTCTTAATGGAGGTGGAAGAGAAACACAGATGCACAGTGCATTTCAAAGAGGATTAACAATTTCAGTCTCACCTCAACAGAGATTTGATGAACACATGAACCAGAACAAGTTGACATCAGAATGCCTAGCAACAAAAAAAAAGCTGTAATTTTACAGCGAGAGATAAGCAAATCTTTAACAGAAACATAAGTGGTTTGGCACTATTATGTTTAAGACACAGGTGTATTTTACTCTTCAATTAAGGGTTATAATTATGATTGTTTCTTTTATACCTCGAGAAGCACAACTCTCCCCATCAATTCCCAAGTTAATACAAAGACATCAAGAAAAAGACTACGCTTCAAAACTAGAAGAATGGATCATTATTCCTACCAGCAAAACATTCTCCGGTTTAAAGACAGAGTATGAAATATACAATCCCAATACAAAGGAAAGAAGATTTTTAAAAACTGTTAAATTTTTAAGAGTGAGTAGTCTTCAGGTAGTCCTTCCTGGTCAGAACTGTTGTTATCACAGTTAAAATATGAAGGATCACAGTGACTTTCCATGATACATGTTTTCAAAATGCACCTGTCAGACTGGATAAATATATCCTCTGATTCCCAGCATGTGGGTTTCCTTCTTCATATCCCATTTAAAACACAATTCACCCAACGGGGATCATTAACTTCATTACAAGTAAAACTAGATAATACAAGGCTTCACAAATAAAATAGGACTTCAAAGTTCTGGAACTGCCACTGGCATAATAATGATAACACAAAGTAAGTATCAAAAATGGCAGACTGATCCTTCTCTTTGGAATGAATTATTTAATACATGCACATTTCGCTATTACAGCAAGCAGAGCACACAATTGGCAAAAGAGATCAGCTAATAAATTAATGCTATATGCATAGAACAGCACTACTAGGTCTTCCCCTCACAGAAAACATGTATGAGCCAAGGATGGTTACAGCTCAGGATTACTCTAAGGAACAGTGACACATGACTATAAGGAGTGCTTTGAAAAGTACAGATCCATATATATATATGTATATAGATGGGCTTCTCTGGGAGCTCAGCAGTAAAGAATCTGCCTGCCAATGTAGAAAATGCAGGTTTGATCCCTGGGTTTGGGAAGATCCCCTGGAGAAGGAAACAGCAACCCACTCCAGTATTCTTGCTTGGCAAATCCCATGGACACAGGAGCCTGGTGGGCTACAGTTCACAGGGTCACAAAAAGTCAGACATGACTGAGTGACTAAACAACAAGATATATATACAGATAGATAGATAGATATCTTCTAATTCCATAGCATTCACAGTCTCAAAATCTTAATAGGTTGGTCAAATTTCACAGTTTGGGATTTTTCTTTTCTTGGGATGAAACTGAACTTAAGAACATTGCTAGTATAATAAAATGAAGAATAGCCACTTAAGCAAATTAACTACTTTTATGAACTTTAGAATGCTGGTTAACAAATCAAAAAAGAAAACCTGAAGGTTGAGGCAAATAATCTGTTATTCAAATATAAATCAATCTTTTCTAGTTAACTGAACAGGACTTTAAAAAGCATGATACTGGATCCTTGGGGCAGAGAGATGGTATGGGGAGGGAGGAGGGAGGGGGGCTCAGGATGGGGAACACGTGTATACCTGTGGTGGATTCATGTTGATGTATGGCAAAACCAGTACAATATTGTAAAGTAATTAACCTCCAATTAAAATGAATAATTTAAAAAAGAAAGAAAGAAAAAATAATAATACTTATTAAGTTTGCATCGTATAGCATATGCTTAATTTCAACAGAAATTTGAACACCAAAAACATACTTTTGGGGAGTGCAGGTAAAAAGGGAGATGGGAGAGAGAGTAACTTTGGATTCAGATGTGTTGAATCTAAGATACCCTGAGACATCCAAGACAACACTGGCATCCAGCAGTTGTAACCCTGAGATTTCATCTTAGGACAAGCTGAAGATGATCATGTTTAAGTTCTATATCATTTAAATTAGTAGCTAAAACTTAGAGAAGTACAAAGAAAATATTTAGACTATATAAGAACTGGTATAAAGTGGTGGCCAAGAAGTGCACTTTTAAAAAATGTTCAGTTTAGAAGACGGGAAAGCAGTAACAACCAAGAAGAGAAATGGGAAGAAAGTAAGAAAGAAAAGGACCCTGAGAAGAGAGAGAGAGAGCAGTGATGGCAGAGTGGGAATAAGGCTCACGCAGCCTCCCAAGGAACACAGACCAACTCTGATCTGCCTTGAAGAGGAAGTAAAGGCAGAACCACACTTAACAGAACCCAGAGGGTTATTTTCATTCCTGTCAATCTTTTCAGGGTTTCCCTCCCCCGTGGGTTTTAATTTTGTTACCGTGTGGTTGTTTGTTCATCTCATGGGTTTTATGAGCTTATTTTACCATTTCCACTGGATTTGACTTCTAATATGTTTGATATCTACCTGGAAACCTGGCATCCACAATGGCTAAAGTTCAGCTACCACACATAACTCATATGGCCACATGATGAAATCTGATGTAAAAAAAAAAAAATTTATTCCACCAAGACTGAAGTGACTATGAATTACAGCATTTTAGAATTTTAAATAATTTTAAATCAATAGAAATATGAGAAAAAATGGCCTTTCCTTTTCCAATTAATTCTCTTGGTTCCTAAGTTAAAGCTTTAGACCTACCTACTTGAAGAATTCTCCTCATGGTTTTAGAATATATAAGATCCTGCAAGTATTATAGAACAGCAGTGTGTGAACTGGGGATGAAGGAAAAAAACCTTTGATAACATTTTACTAATGACATTTACAACTCTCCATTTTACTAACAGGATGATGATTAGCAGCTAATTATTTAGGCCATTAATTGATTGCCTTTTAAGTGATTAAAAATATGTATGTTAATTATACCTAGAAATGTAGGTAATTTAAGAATTGAAAAGAATGATACTACTTTAGCATTTTAGTAGATAAACATTTTGGGAAAATACATTGTGATTAAAAGAAAACTAAAACTCATAGCTTTCTATTTGCTTGCTATTTGTAGTTTTTATAATAAATCTAATTTAGTACAAGGTTTTTTGTTTTTTCTTTTTTTTTTTTTTTGCTTTTTTAAACAAAAGGGCCTGGCTTTTCTTGGACCATTCTCTTTCTGATAATGAACGGATTGTAAATGCAAAACCCTGCATATCATTATGTGAAACATTTACGCATTCAGAGTGTCTACTTGGTGGCTTTCTTCTTAAGAAGCTAAACAATTCATTAAACAAGCTGCTCGTGAATGGTGGATCAGAACAAGCATAAGCTGCCTTCCGTAGAATTCTATTGTGGAGCNAACGGATTGTAAATGCAAAACCCTGCATATCATTATGTGAAACATTTACGCATTCAGAGTGTCTACTTGGTGGCTTTCTTCTTAAGAAGCTAAACAATTCATTAAACAAGCTGCTCGTGAATGGTGGATCAGAACAAGCATAAGCTGCCTTCCGTAGAATTCTATTGTGGAGCTGCACCCATTTGTGTTTTCTTTGAAGCCATAAAAATGAAACCCTTATGCTCATATTAAAAGCATAAGAAAAGCATCTATTATGTCAATAGATTTAAAACACGGCCTTAGACACAGTGAGAACCACTCCAAAATGGCACTCATATAATAGCAAAGGTTAAGAAGTGCATTCCCAGGGAAAACCTTCAAAGGCCTACATATCATTATATCCCCAAACAGATGGCATTGCAGTGTTTGGAACCACAGTTCACGGACACCTACAATCTCAAATAAATCCTTTCTAATCCCACTCTTGTCTAGATTTTATACTCTGATGGTAAGTGCAGGTGCTTTTCACCATCTTCATAGAGTGACAGAAAATGATATGATGAAGATTCATGTATATTATAAGGACACAGCTCTTAATACAACTTCTATGCAACATACAAGTATTCTACTAGCAACAGACTTACATTTTATAGAAATAATCAATTCTTAAGTTCTGAACCATGAATAGTCTTCATTAGTTTGAATTTTACAGGGAAAAAAAAAGAGGAACATACTTCTCTCATATATTGCTAGAAATAAAAATTGATTTTAAAGAAACCACTTCTTTGCAAAATAATGTGGAATTCTCTAGTAACAATGTGTATACTCTGGATGGACTCAAACACAAGAGATGAGGATGAGAATTTTCACAGCAGCATTTTTTATAGTAGCAAAAAACTACAAATAACCCACAAGCTCATTGACAGGAAGATGGATATTTGAACTGTGATCTATACCCTGCAATGAAAATGAACAGCTGCTACATGTACCAACATGGCCAACCCTTAGAAACAATGCTGAGCAAAAAAGTCCCAGAAAACTATCTGAAATATTTCCTTTATACAAACTTGAAAGTATGTAAAGTTGAGCAACATGTTATTGTTACTAAGGTTCCGTTTTTTCAGTCATTTAAATTCTGCTGAGAAAAATCATACTACTGTCACTAACAGATTAAAGTAAAAAATTTCTGATTCTTTGTTACAAATCTCAAATACAGTGAACTCTGAACACAGGTTAGAATTGTACAGGTCCACTATTCTGTGAGTTTTTCTCACTAAATACACACTACAGTACTATGCATTTTATGATTGGTTGAATCCATGGATGTGTAACTGCATATAAGGAGCATTAACTGTAAAGTTATACATGAATTTTCAACTGGGCAGGGATCAGTAACCCTCATGTTTTTCAAAGGCTAACTCTACTGAATACTTTTTTGAATGTAAACAAGGTACAACAAAATTGCCTATAGATAAATTTCTAATGGATCCCTCAGGTCAAGAAAATTTGTTTAAAATATCAGATATATCAAAATGTTAAGAAAATACATAAATTCTAAACTAAAAAAGATAAAAATAATATTACAGTTTTACCATAAAGAGTTTTACTTCAGTTTACCTGAAACATCGCAAGGCTTTTGAGACTGCAGAAAATAGTTCCTCTTTAATTCCTGTCTGTATATAAGATGTGGCTTGTTATGATCATCTTCGTGTTCACTCCCATCTGCCTTCATGATAGGTTCTAAGAAATATTCACCATCATGTGCTTTAAATGTTCCCATCTGGAAATAAAGAAAATAAAAATTAATTTTTTTCTGTCACTAAGTAGGAAAAGTGTGCTGTCCCACAGGTTAAAATGAGGACACAGAACAAGATAGCCAGGAGTTCATTCACTAAGGTCATCAACTGAACATAATGTTTGCTTTCCTGGCTCACGTCTTCTTCTTATGTATACAGTCACGGAGAATGAATAATATTCCAATAAACGGAGTTGAAATGACAGGCATTCCAGCTGGAAAGAATAGCACAGGCAACAGCATCAAAATGGCCAAAAGCTTAGCACATTCTAGAAGTGAGAAAGCCTGCTTGGCTTGGTCTATGTAAGGTAATAGTGTGAGACAAGACTTAAAAGGAAGGCTAGGGTCAGATAAAAGATCTCGAGTGTGATGCTAGCAATCTAAAATTTGCGAGACGGTGAGAGCCATAGAAGAGTTTTCACAAAGACCTGTCTCCTGAACTTCAGAAGGCAATATCTAACTCACTTTTTGACATCTCCACTTACATCAACAGTAGCATTCTCAACCTCAGCCTGTCCAAAACCAAACTCTTTATTTTCAGTCTAAACCTGCTATTCTTCAATGCTCCCTCTTTCAGTAAATGGCAACAGTATTATTCAGATTGCTGCAGACAAAAGTCCTTAGAGAAAAATGAAGGATGGCTCTCTCTCAAATCACACATTCAATTCATCTGCACATCCAAATGGCTCAACCTTCAAGATATAACTGAAATCCAACCACTTCTCCCAAATTTTACCACTATATCCAGGAACTAACCTAACTTTCTCTCCTTCCTGAACTAAATCAATAGCCCTCTACAGTCTCTAAAGAGGAGCCACAATAATTTGTCTTTAGTTACAATCAAGTTGCTCTCAAAAAAGAACAAAAACAGGAAAAGTATTATAACTGTTCAAATCACTCAGTAAGATCCAAATTCCTTATCATGGTCCGCAATGTCCTACACCATCTGCCCACTCCTCTCCACCACCCCATCCCCCCAAACACACAGACAACCAAGAGCTCTGACTTCATCTTCTGCTCTCCCACTCTGGCTCATTCTCAACCTTCATTCCTGATGTCTCTGCTATTCTTTAAACATGACAAGTATTCTCCTAGCTCAGGACCTATGACTTACTAAACCTGCCTCAAGTACTTTTCCCAGCTGGCTCCCTCTATGATTGTTTCAGGTCCCTGCTCAACACTCATGACCCTGTGTATTAAAATGTTACCAGCCTCCCATGTCTATCCCCACTATCCAGGTTCATTTTTCTCCATAATGCTTATCACTACCTGATGGATTATTACTTATATATGTTACTTGTCTGACACCATCCACCAAAATATAAGTCCATGAGAGTAGAACTCTGTCTGTCTTCATGCTTGTCATGCTGCCACATAGTATACTGCATAATATATATTAAAGGAATGAGTAATATTGTAGGCAGTAAAATTTAATCTAGTGACACTGTGCGTTGAAATACTAGATTTATAAGGTAGAAGCTACAGCCCAGAAGGGAGGTAACAAAACCTAAATTATGGTGACAGTGATGGTACAGCAGCTGGAAGAGAAAGATTACATGATGTCAGTGCCTAAGGAAAGCAGAAAAACATAATGAGAGGAAGAATTTATGACGGAGATAATTTTCTGGGAAAATATGCTATTTACCAAAATGACTTCAGAGATGGTAAAAACCCAACAAACCTCTTTACTACCAAACAATAGAAAAAGATACCAGAGTTACATCATAGAAACTCCTGGCCTTGATAACTTCATAGAGGAATCCCACCAAACCTAGCAAGAGCAGAAAATTCCACTGTTATTTTCACTGTTTCAAACTATGAAAAAAAACACTAGTTATTTTTATGAATAGTGCAAACGCATGGTAAAACCTAGTTAAGACAGCACAAAAGCAAAACAACTACAAAAAAAAAAAAAAACAAATATAGGACAAGCTCACATATGACTATCAAGCTAAAAATCCTAAATTATATAAGCAAACACAAGTCAGTAACATGGGAAAATGACCAGATGAAGTTTATCATAAGAATATAACTATGGTTCAACACTGGAAATCTTAATTCATCATAGTCACTTACACAAATGTGAAAAAAAATCACAAGCTTTTTGAAAAAAGTCTACATTCTTGATTTTAAAAACATCAATAAAATATAAATAGACAGATGCTCCCTAAACAAGATAAATTGTATCACAGCCCAAAGTCAGTATCATTCAAAGATATAGGCAAGGCACTCCTACTTAGGTCAGGAATACAAGGATGCCCAGTATCACCTGTTCTAGATAACAGAATTAGATAAAAGATTGGAAACAAAAAATTGGAAGAGCAAAAACTGTCATCTTCATCAGTGTACACCTTAACAAACAAGAATTGAAAAACTACTATAAAAACTAAGTGAATTTAGTCACAGAATACACAGATTAAATAGTATTCACATATATAAAAAAACAATGAGAAGATATTATGGAAGAAGCAACCCAATTTACAAATGAAACATGACCCAGCAACACCACCACTGAGCATATACACTGAAAAAACCATAATCAAAAAAGACACATGTACGCCAGTGTGTATAGCAGCACTATCCACAATGGTCAAGACATGGACACAACCTACTAAAGTCCATCGGCAGATGCATGGATAAAAAAGACATGGTACATATGTATGATGGAATATTATTCAGCCATAAAAAGAAACGAATTTGAGTCAGCTCTAGTGAAGTGGATGAATCTAGAGCCTGCTATGCAAAGAAGTCAGAAAGAGAGAAACAAATACAGTGTCTTAACACATACGTAGGGAATCTAGAAACATGATACTGATGGACCCATTTGCAGGGNTTATTCAGCCATAAAAAGAAACGAATTTGAGTCAGCTCTAGTGAAGTGGATGAATCTAGAGCCTGCTATGCAAAGAAGTCAGAAAGAGAGAAACAAATACAGTGTCTTAACACATACGTAGGGAATCTAGAAACATGATACTGATGGACCCATTTGCAGGGAAGGAATGGAGCTACAGATGTAGAGAATGGTCTTGTAGACACAGTAGGGGAGGGAAATAGAGCTCTTTCTCTAGTTTGGTGAGGCTAAATCATAGAAGACAGGCACTTATCACTATCTCAGTAGCTAATTCTGAAATATACAGCAGATATCATTCATATACATACATCATTTACTTCCACCTACTAATAACTCTGAGGCAAGTTATTATTATCCTTACTTTACAGGTGAGACAAAGGAATAACAGTGAGGTTAAGCACCTTGTCCAGGTCTTACACCTAGTAAGTAACAGGATCAAGGTGTGAACCCAGGTAGCCTGGCTCCATAGTCTGTGCCTTAATACAGTGCACTGTGTTAGTGATTGGACACCAATTCTGATAAACCCGCAAAACAGCTGACAAATATTTAAAGAGCAGGCAGAGACTGAGGGACTAGACATACAGAGGTGAATGTGACAAAATTTCTGCTTTCAAAGAATTCATACTTATATAGGAAAAGACAGATTAAAAAATGCAATACGCCTGGTGGTATATCGGTCCTATTACCTATTGATAATAGGTCCAATAAAGAAAAAATAAGGCAGGGAGACAGAATCCCAGAGGGTGTGGGGATGGAGGCAGTCTGAGCTGAGGCTGGAATAATGAGGAGGTAGCCATGGAAAACTCTAGGAGAACACTGCAAACAGAAGAGCAGTGACTGAAAGGCCCAGTGGCAGGGAAAAGCTTGGCAGGTTCAAGCGACAGAGAAGAGTGAGGCTGAAGACTTGCAAACAAGGGATACACAGCAGAAGCTCAACAGGCAGGAGCCAGCTGTACTCATTACATCTGACAGTGAAAAGCACTCATCACGCCTCCAAAGACACAAATATACGTTTACCTACATATAAAACTTGGCAAATTTCCACTTAGGAAAGCATATTTCCGTGAAGAGCCAATTCAGAAATGAATTACTGAATTATGGATGCTATGACAACTACAGTTTTAGTGAATGAGGCTTCATTTCCATGTCTTAATTGTAAATATCCTTAAGTTATTTAGGGATAATAACTTTGAAATTGTTGCTTTAAATTTCATTGTTAATAACATATTTAAATCACCATTTTAATTGAATAGTCACTCAAAGCTATTTAAATGATTCAGGCAATTATAGTCATAAATTCTTCTCTACATTCATAATTATTACCACACAAAAGTAACCAAGTCTTTACTATTTCTACAGTTCCAAAATCTAAACCACTGCCTGAGACATAGCAGGCACTCAACACATATCTACAGAAATAAACATTTTTGTAACATGGTAATGTACCTGATTTCCCCACACCATATACACATTACTGATCTTTTTTTTCTCTCTAATATTTTTAAGCTACAATAGTCTAGGGACTTGGCTGAGATTAGTATTATTTCTTTCAATGTTAAAAATTTAAATGTTCAGGCATTCTTGGTAACATAATGCGTAAATATATTAGGAATACACAGTTTAAAGGCTTAATATAAAGGAAATTTCATCAGATATATGGACATTCTAGAGTAGAAAAAATACATATATATATAACAAATTCATCTGTTTCTTAGTATATTATATTCTAGCATATTTCATTCATTCTACCGATGCTTTTTTTCAAACACAACTACAAATCACTTATTTTCAACACATACCAGACTTCTAGCTTTCTTTGCCTTCCCAGAAAAATAATTAACTATACTTAGAAGTAACAGACTATTTCTGAAACCTGAGTAAATGGACCCATAATGAAAAATCACTTTCTATTTTAAAAAGCATGCTGAGGAGGGAAAATGTGATAGCATCCTGGTAAAAGATACAAATAGACATGAGGAGGCTTGTTACTCATCCTAAAAATGTTTTGAATAATGTCACATTTTCCCCAAGCAATGCTGAAAATATCCATATCTTGGAAACTTTTTTATATTCCTTTTTGATCAAAATTTTACTGTGGGGTATTTCAGTGGTAATGTTCAAATAAGCCCACACACAAGTCCAACTTTCACTCTCATATGAAAGGTGAATATGGTTGTATCAAGTCCATTAGTACCTCCTGGAGGCATGCTAGAACACTCTAAAAGTGGAAGTGTTAGTTGGTCAGTCATGTCCGACTCTTTGCAACCCCATGGACTGTAGCCCACCAGGCTCTTCTGTCCATGGAATTCTCCAGGCAATAATACTGGAGTGGGTAGCCATTCCCTTCCCCAGGGGATCTTCCCAGCCCAGGGACTGAACCCAGTCTCCTGCATTGCAGGCTGTTTCCTTAACAACTGGGCCACTAGGAAAGACCCTAGAATATTACCCTGCTAAAAATAATACTGCTTTTATAACTCAAACGTCTTTTCTTCAACAGAATTTCATGTTTTAAAAGAATTAGTTCAAAAAAAAATTAATTGTCCTCAAAGGGTGTTTACCCATATTTATCAGTGAAGAAGTATTTTGCTTCCAACAATTTTCCTATAAACTACTCCACTGCAGAGGACTTTCTGCACAAATAATAAAAATATTAGAGCTCTGCCTAAAGGCTCCTAACGGAGCACTTATTTCTTTTTTAAACTTGGAAAGGAACCTGGTAAGGCATTGGAAGACTTAATAAAACAGGTGGCTCATAGAATTATATTTAGAGCATGCGTATTTTTAGCAACTGCCTATGTACGGAGAGTCACTGCAACTTGATTCATGAGAAATGCCAATCAAATTCTGAACTCTTCCTTTTGATGACCATTAAAAGCAGAATGACTAGCTTTCACTTGAGCAAGGGGTTCCAAATTTCTTGAAGCAATAATCTGCTACTTGTCACTGTTTTGAAAGGCAGTGAGTGATTATACAACAAGTTCTAATTTGCTCTCACAGGCCAAAATTTTTAGGTTGAGAGGATTTTCATACAATTGTTTTTTCAAAATGTTTCTATTTCACTATTGTGACATTCATTCATACATAGTTTTTTCTAATAACATGGCAAGCACATGTACTGTGGCCACAAACAATAATGTATTCTCAGATTTTATTACAGAGTAAAAACAACAAGCACAAAATATAAACCATTTGGACTCTTTTCTGAAAAACTTAAAGCTAATCACATTAACACTGGAAACAATAGAACTAGTTCAAAGTGAAGTACTATTGAACAAGACAATTAGAGCCAATATTGAGAATATATTTTAGTAACAAATTGCTCCCAACTATTAATAAAATCAGATTTTTATTTAAGGATTGAAACACTGGTAATTAATATCATGAAGTCAAAATGTTTAGTTTCTCAATCTTTAATCATTAAGTCATATGAAAATCACTTTGACAGTATTTGTAATAAGGAAGTCTGAATCCTCGGTTTGCACTCATGAATCTTGGGCAAGCCACTTCATATCTCAAACCTCAGTTCCACAACTTGTAAAACAAATAATTCTATCTATCTAACCTCCTTAGAAAGGCAATGTCTATTAAAATGGTGTCACTGGGTTTTCCAGGTGGCACTAGATGAAAAGAACAGCCTGTCAATGCAAGAGACACAAGAGACGTGGCTTTGATCCCTGAGTCTCAGGAAGATCCCCTGGAGGAGGGCATGACAACCCACTCCAGTATTCTTCCCTGGAGAGTCCCATGGACAGAAGAGCCTGGAGGGCTACAGGCCATAGGGTCACAAAGAGTCAGACACGATGGAAGAAACAGCACAGTCCAGGACCTAACTTCCTTAGAAAGGCAAGTGTGTGTTAATGTCAATAACAGTTTTGAAAGTCAGCACATTTTGACACAGGATGTAAAAGTCTCAACTAAAACCATAAATGTTACAGCCACTATTTTTATTCTAAATAAAGTATAAGTGTTATGTAATAAAAGATGATAAAGATTAACTCTGAGTTTTATCTTTATTTTAGGGTGCTCTATTCAGTGCAGAAGGATTTATCCTCTGACAGCTCCTCATTATTAGACNTGTAAAAGTCTCAACTAAAACCATAAATGTTACAGCCACTATTTTTATTCTAAATAAAGTATAAGTGTTATGTAATAAAAGATGATAAAGATTAACTCTGAGTTTTATCTTTATTTTAGGGTGCTCTATTCAGTGCAGAAGGATTTATCCTCTGACAGCTCCTCATTATTAGACCACTCATCATGCCGAGGAAATGATGTATTATACACAAGCACACACTGAACGAATGAACAGATGATAGCAAGAACATGTAACTGGCCCCAGGAGCCTAAGGCAGAAGACTCATTGCAAAGTTTTTGAAAAGATGGGTCTTCTCTCCTCTGGTTGAGTTCAATTCAGTTCAGTCACTCAGTGGTGTCAGACTCTTTGCAACCCCATGGACTGCAGCACGCCAGGACTCCTTGTCCATCACCAACTCCCAGAGCCTACCCAAACTCATGTCCACTAAGTCGGTGATGCCATCAAATCATCTCATCCTCTGTCGTCTCCTTCTCCTCCTAATCTTTCCCAGCATCAGGGTCTTTTTATATGAGTCAGCTCTTCGCATCAGGTGACCAAAGTATTGGAGATTTTGCTTCAATATCAGTCTTTCCAATGAAAACTTAGGACTGATCTCCTTTAAGATGGACTGGTTGGATCTCCTTGCAGTCCAAGGGACTCTCAAGTTTTCTCCAACACCAAAGTTCAAAAGCATCAGTTCTTCAGTGCTCCACTTTCTTTATAAGTCCAACTCTCGCATCCATACATGACCACTGGAAAACCCATAGCTTTGACTAGACGGACCTCTGTTGGCAAACAAAGTAATGTCTCTGCTTTTTAATATGCTGTCTAGGTTGGTCATAACTTTCCTTCCAAGCAGTAAGTGTCTTTTAGTTTCATGGCTGCAATCATCATCTGCAATGATTTTAGAACCCCCCAAAATTAAAGGCAGCCACTAATTTCCCCATCTATTTGCAATGAAATGATGGGACTGGATGCCATGATCTTTGTTTGCTGAATGTTGAACTTTAAGCCAGCTTTTTCACTCCCTCTTTCACTTTCATCAAGATGTTCTTTAGTTCTTCTTCACTTTCTGCCATAAGGGTGGCGTCATCTGCATATCCCAGCAATCTTGATACCNTCTCCCTTTACATTTTTCTCTAATGATTATAATATACAAGAAGTTTATTCTATCAATACAGTTGGAATTTATTCTTTAATACAGTTGGAATTTGGTTTACCAAAGATGAGAGTTCAATATTTTGCTTCTCTTCATAGAAGAGTCTTGGAATTCACAGATTTAATGTAAATGCCTTTTAGGCTTTGGTAACTGTCACAGGAAACTAATTTGAAGCAATTACCAAAACTTGACTTCCCATCAGAAGTCAACCTGGTTTTCAAGATTACATTTTCCAAGATACGTGAGCCTAGACTAAAGAAATCCTGGACATTTTCACTGTAGAATAATCTACAGACCCTCAGAACTACCCTGACATTCTGTAGGAAGTTAAAATTTGAATTACAGTCATGCTGGATATTGGGTTGGGGGTGGTGCAGATAATTTACCTTTTAATTCAGTAATTGCTAAACCACAAGGAGCCACATCTGAACTTTACGGCGAAGACTGTGCATTACCCAGAGATCCTGCACATGAGCAGAAACAGTGCCCCTGAAGGCTTGTCTCCCTATATACAATATAAACATGTTTGAAGTGTAAGAAGAGAAAAGCACAGGTATACTTGGTGAACAGAAAAACAGCCTACAGTGAAAAGTGTTGGTGATCACCAGAATCTACGGTCCTCTCTTCCTCATGGACATAGCACCATCCTTCATTTTCTAGCCCCTGACATCTAGGCAGAGCCAGGCAACAAGTTTTCATCAACAAAATGTAGACAGAAGTGGTGTGTATCACCTTTGGACTGAGGGAGTCAAGAGGTTAGGTATGCCTTTCCAATTCTGTTACTATGGTAATAAAGCATTTATGCAACTCATGAATATTTTTAATTAATAGATTTACTGCTGTTGTAATAAGGACATGACTGTATGTCATATATAACAGTGGCTGGTACATAAGGACTGATAAGGATCAGTTGAAAAGAATGATCTATTTCTTCCTCTAAATATTAGTATGAAATGGACAGCTTAAGTAACATTATTTTATGGGAAACAGCAGTTACAAGATAAACAGAAATACAGCCACAAGTAACAAAGGCGCAGTGTAAGCTCATGTAAGTGTTAGTCTTTCAGTCAAGCCCGACTCTTTGTGACCCCATGGACTGCAGCCCATCAGGCTCTTCTGTCCATGGGATTTTCCAGGCAAAGATACTGGAGTGGTTTGCTATTTCCTTCTCCAAGCCATANAAGATAAACAGAAATACAGCCACAAGTAACAAAGGCGCAGTGTAAGCTCATGTAAGTGTTAGTCTTTCAGTCAAGCCCGACTCTTTGTGACCCCATGGACTGCAGCCCATCAGGCTCTTCTGTCCATGGGATTTTCCAGGCAAAGATACTGGAGTGGTTTGCTATTTCCTTCTCCAAGCCATATAAATGAAGCAATAAATGGAACACAACTAACTTGGACATCTGAAAAAGATTCAATCTATATGAAAAAAATTTTTAAATATGTCCAAGTATTTCAACTAAAATTGCTAAAATAATTTTCTTGCCCTGAATTCCAGAAAAGAATTAATCTAATTACCTGGAACATAAAAATAACAGTTGCTTTAGATCATTCATTCAAGTACTGAACATTTCTATATGCTGTACTGGGTGCTAAAGTAAACAGGACTATCATTCTCTTACTTAAAATCTATAAATGACAGAAACATAGACAAATAACCACAATTCCATATATGATGTATATAAAGGCTGGTGGTGGAATGAAGGTAAGCCTGGTCAGCTCTTCCCAGAGAAGATCAGGGCAAAGAAAGCAAGTAAGATGAGCAGGAGTTTTAGGAAAAGGACATTCTAGACAAAGAGAAGAGTAAATATGAACTCAAGTCCTTCTGAAGATTAAAGTATACCTATGGTAAAATCAAACAACTATTTCTAGAATAAGTATCTCTTTCTTGCCACCTCCTCCTGGTATTGACTTTCTTGCTTAACGGCTACAGGATCACTCAGTCATTTAAGTCATGAGTCATTAGAACTATATTTTTCGACTGCTCTCCTGGTCCAGAATTCTAATAGGTCTCCTACAAGGTTGCGTAGCTTCAGCACCATTGACATTTTGGTATGCTTCATTGTTCTGGGCATCATGGGATGTCTGGCAACATATCTGGCCTCTATGCACTTGGTGCCCCTAGCTTCCCCTGCCCGCTGCACAGCTGTGACACCAAAAGTTTCCCCAGACACTGCCACTGTTCCCTAGGGGACAAAACTGCAGTTGAGAAACATTGGTCTCCATGTGCACTGCCCACAGGGACCCACTCTTCTTGCCACTGCAACCACGTTACTTCCAGCGGCTCCCCTCCCCTACCCATACAGGGGTCATCCTTACACACTGGTGGTCTTCTCAGTGCCTCTTCTGCCCCTACGCAATGTGCATAGGGGATACCACTCCTAACACATCAGGCTAATACACTACCTACAGTTTAAGCCCTCACTCTCTCGTAATACATTTCAAGCCTTAATCTGAACTTAACCTTGATTTTCTCCCTTACTCCACAAGCCACTCTACGCTTCAGCAGCTGAGACCCACAAGAAGCCCTTGAATGTTCACATCCCCAAGTGTTTAGTCATCCCTCAAAGTCCAGCTGAGAAGCCTCCTACAGCCTAGGTCTCATAACACTCTCACTTGCGCCTTTCTCAAAGTTCACCCGGCACTTCTTGCACTCCTCTGTTAACAGCATTTAACAGACTATTTCATTGAGTGGATGTGTGTGTGTGTGTGTGTGTGCACGCCTGATGTCACTGTGTGGTGGCCCTGAGAAGGCTGAGCATAATTAGCTAAGGACTTCCACGGTAGGCTTTGAAAGCCATCGTGCTTGTGCCCCAGTAACCAAGTGTGGCCTGGCTATGAAGAGGAAACTTTCTCTTAGGAGGCAAGGGATTCCTCTGCCAGACAAACAGTTTTGAGAGGGAGCTTTGTGGAACCTCGCCTAGATTGCCCTGCAGCCTGGGGTACTTCTACCCAACACTGCCATCCTCTCTTCACCGGTTTCAGACTCCACTGCTCTCTCCTTTTCTCTAACACAGACACTTCCACTAAATAAACTCTGCACAGTTAACCCCACCTTGCCACCTGAGGACCTGGGCTAACACTACAATGTTAAAGGCAGAAGCATAAGAAAGTCTCCCTAGTGCTGTTTATTTAACTGAGTATGGGAATAAATGAAAGAGGTCCTTGTGAGTTTTACCGACAAAGAATACAGAATGCATGTGTAATGATCTAAGGCTATAGGACTTCTGAGCAAATAGAAAGTTTAGAAAATAAAAGTTTTACAAGACAAAAACAACAGTAAAGACACTATTGATGGTTTCCATGCAGTTATTTCCTGTCTGAACAAGGAGTTACTAGAACACCTCAATAATCAGTCATCAGAGGGCATTAGTATCTGACATGCTGCAGAATGGTTCACATGAGAAACTTCAAAAAAGTACACACAGACACTGCAAGCTACTCCGTGAGAATACTGTAAAAGCCAGATGCGACGTCTGGTTTTATGACATCTGGAAACTGTTTCTTTCAACCAAAAAGACTGCATTGCTTCAAATCCCACCAAGAAACAGTGAAGTTAATTGTCTAGGCAGTCAAGTTAGTCCCTGAGGGCCTCTGGAAGAAGGGAACCCACCAGGTAATGTAAGAGAGATGGCAGAGAGACAGGGGTTGTCAGGAATGTCTCTGTACAATTTACACATGCCATCCTGACAAGGATATGCCCCCAATATTATATCTTATGGAATACTGACCTCTACTTTGGCAACTGTCCATCAACATTATGAGAAGATAGATAATATGACCATGAAAAAACTGTCTGTAGTTGAATCTAGGGGTATGAAGGGCTGATAACTATAGAGTCTGTGACTTTATCAATGAACTAAAAACAGAGTTTGATTAGCCATTATATTGCTTATAGGTAACTTTATGATTCGGCTCTATTTTCATACCTACTATAGATTTTAGAAACATAAAAATAATCAGAAAGGTTTGAGTATGTGATAAATACTTATGAGAAAGAAAAATTACAGGGAAGGTAAGACTAGAAAAGCAAAAGTTATACCCACCTGAAACAAAGAAAACTGGCAGACGCATAGCCCCTTCTGGTTCTTGGGCCCCAAACACTTAAGAAAACTAAACAACACAAGTTATGATTCAGTGGTTTAATAAAAGAGAAAAACATGTAAAATCTAAGACTTCCAGAAGTAGGGGAAATGTAGCTGAATAGAAATTAAAAGAAAGCTTCAGTTCATATATCTGAGTTGCAACACTAGCAACTAAAAGGAATCAATAAATATGTTGCGGTGTCAATTTTTTTTAAAGGGTGTACGTTCAGAGGTGTTTGGAAAATAGTAATTTGTATTTTATTCCCTTCCTCTAAAAGTCAAGTTCCTCAGCAGCCACCAGAGAAAGGAAGGACAGATGATGCTTCAAGTGAGAAGATGGAAGGGGAACAAGTCAAGTGAATGAGACATGAAAGGGGAACTTAGTGGATTCCAGGAAGAAAGGAAGGATAGGTGCAAAGGAAACAGTTGGAAGGAGGTGTGTGCACTGACTCACTGGGGGTTAAGGTCTGGAGCAGGAGGCAAGTTAAATGGTCTAGGGGGACTGCCAAGATAAGTGCTTCAGCGTGCTACACAGGATTCAGGGAAGGGATTTCTCTCTGCAAGGCCCTCTCACACACACATTGAACTAAGGGGCATGGCAGAGTCTGGCAAGGGGAGGAATCAAGTCCCCATGCCCTGGAGGGTCTCAAAACCTTAGTGGGGTCTGGAAGATTACCAATGGCATCATCAAACCACCTTTCATGGGGACAGCCCTGCACCGGAGTTAAGTGACCCTGTGTCGAGGGCTGCATAATGCATCCGGAAGAGAAGAAATCAAACAGGTGTTGGAGCCAGAACTCAGAGGGACACTCAGCGCTAGAGAAAACCCAGGAGGGGATGAGTCAGTGAAACCCAGCTGAACAAAGAAAAGCCATCAGGCTCAGAATTTAGCAGCTGGTGCCAGAAAAATGCAGAGAGACCAAGGCACAAAGGACTTTGGAGGCCAGAAGAACTGGAGGACAATATGATTTCCCCACCCTCCTCTCAAGCAATACAAAGGCCTCAGAACACTTTATGGCCCTGTATGAGGTCATTTTCATCAATGGTCAACATTTGCCTGAATCCAGCAATGTTCAAGATAATGAACACTGGCGGGAAAAAAACATTAGGAAGTCTCACACTCATTCAAGATATTCGGGAAAAGCATTTGATTAAGTACAACCTCTATTCATGATTAAAAGCAAAACTAAAAGCAAAGAGCAACCAGAAAAAGAGAACCTCAGTAAGACTCGCTCTAAATATCCTTCAGTAAATCTCAACTTTAGAGATTAATGGACTGACAAAGATCAAAGCTGGATCATTACAGCAGCACATATAGAAAGTCACAAAGATGAGCTGGGAAACGAGCAGGAGCAGGGCTATAGGTGAGCATTACTGACAACCTGGGCATTGCATCAAGGTGGATTTGCAAAAACTCAGCTGGTTCAGGTTGTGGGTAATACAACTTTATCTGGGTCTAAAGACTAATCTGAGATTAAAAAAAGAAATCTGGTGTTATAACAAATGGACTCGAAAGCCTACCAGAAATTCTGCCACCTGATGGAACTATTATTCTAAAGAGTGCTAAGGAGAGTCGAAGTAGAAATAAAACAATCATAAAGTGAAAGCTGCTCAGTCGTCATGTCTGACTCTTTGTTACCCCATGGGCTATACAGCATGTGGAATTCTCCAGGCCAGAATACTGGAATGGGTAGCCTTTCCCTTCTCCAGGGGAGTCTTCCCAACCCAGGGATCAAACCCCAGTCTCTCACATTGCAGGTGGATTCTTTACCAGCTGAGCCACAAGGGGAGCCCAAAATAATAGCTAATATCATAAGTGAAAAAAAAGTCAAAGAAATGTCACTAATTTCATTAGTGATTCAGACTTATAATTGGTCCTCATCATACTTCTAAAAGATTTTTAGATCCTGGTACCTCTAGTCATTTGCTGTGTTACTGGAAATTTTCTCTCTCTGCCATGACTGATGTCTTCAACACAAACTTACACATACAAAGAAAGTGAGATAAAGCTGAGTTATGTAGGTATGAAAAATATGTTTTTAAATGTTAAATCAAATTAAACTCTGATAATATCAATAAGTCTATCAAAAGCAAAGTACATACATAAATCAAATTAATAACGTAGTATAACTAGACAACTATGTCCAAATTGATGAAGTGATAGGAAAGGATGAACTTCTGTTAAGACTTTAAAACATTTTCAAAAAGGAGATGCTGAAAAATAATTTGAACTACACCAACATTATGAATCAGCATGAGCAGAAACATCATTCCTAATAACGTTTCCCATCTGGACTTTTTTCTATGCCTTAAATACTAAATCAAGAAAACATACTGACCGTGACAAATTTGTGGTAGTAAATCTAGAATTGTCCAGACAAACTAAACATTTTGAAAGTTTCTAGAAAAGAGAATATTTTTCTTTCCTTTTATGTGTAGATGGCTGTGTAAACATTAGTGTGTTTCTGCCATTTTGATGTTGAATTTTACATTTTCTATAGCAGGAAAGAAAACTGTCCAAGGCATTCCTTGTATNGACAAATTTGTGGTAGTAAATCTAGAATTGTCCAGACAAACTAAACATTTTGAAAGTTTCTAGAAAGGAGAATATTTTTCTTTCCTTTTATGTGTAGATGGCTGTGTAAACATTAGTGTGTTTCTGCCATTTTGATGTTGAATTTTACATTTTCTATAGCAGGAAAGAAAACTGTCCAAGGCATTCCTTGTATGTATAAATCAAAATAATAATTATATATATATATAATACCTTGAGAGATATATATGTAATATATATATATTTATATATATACACATACACTAAGATAACAGCAGGGAAAAGAACAAAGACACATTCCAAATCTACTTAGTAATGACCAATACTCACACCCAGAAAGACATCTTACATCAATTACCCTGGAAGGAAGTATTATATTTTGCCTAGAGGGAACTGTTATTAATTTTCTACTTCATCAAAAAGTAAATAATGTTGATGTTCTGAAACTCTTCTAAATTTTGACCAACAAAAGCCAGAATACTTGGAGAGAATCCTGTAGCCAAATTATTAGTGTCTTCTTCTTGAACACAAACTTAAGTTTGTGTGTGTTTTAATATTAAGTGTTCATAACTAAAGGTTCTGTGAACTTGGATAAAAAAGTGTTACATCTTTATTTTCCCTAACCTCTGATACTTAACATTTCCTTCAATTATGATTGCAGGTAAAACTACAGACATTGTGACTTTGTTAGCAACAAAAGAATAGTTGTGCATTCGTGCTCAGTTGCTTCAGACGTGTCTGACCCTTTGTAACCCCATGCACTGTAGTCCTCTAGGCTCCTCTGTCCATGGATTCTCCAGGCAAGAATACTGGAGTGGGTTGCCATGCCCTTCTCCAGGGAATCTTTCCAACCCAAGGATCAAACCCTCATCTCCTGTGTCTCTTGTATTGGAGGTGGAATCTTTACCACTGAGCCACCAGGGAAGCCCAAAATAATAGCTACTTCAACACTAACATAATGCAATATCAAACTATCTGGATTATTTATTCTCATTATCACCACAAAAGTATAGAAGTAGTCTTCTCCCCAACAGATATTATTTAATGCATTAGTAAAGAAGGAAGTATTATGACATCACAAATTCTAATACTTATTTTGATTATTGTTAGTATTTAAAAGAAAGCCAATTAAAGAACATGTATGCCATTTTACACAGTAAAACTATGCTGACAGGAGGTCCTGGGTTTCCCCTAAAATGCTGAAAAAGTTGATAGAAAAAAAAAAAAGAAGGTTTAGAACCTCTGTTTTAGAAGGAGAAAAACAAAACACAGAATCCAATATTTCACTTTATTTCCTCTCTCTTCCAATGAGATTTTTACAAAATCCACATCTTTTACTCTTGTCATTCTGATAATCATTTCTCATTTGCTGGCACCAGATCTTTGTAGATGCTTTACATTTTTAAGTGTACATTTAAACAGACAGATTCAACCTTCTCCCTATCCTGTAATTCACAGATTAATGATTATCCCCACACTAGCCAAAAAAAAAAAAAAAANGAAGATCTGACTCATTTGAAAAGACCCTGATGCTGGAAAAGATTGAAGGTGGGAGGAGAAGGGGACAACAGAGGATGAGATGGTTGGATGGCATCACCAACTCGATGAACATGAGTTTTAGTAAACTCTGGGAGTTGGTGATGGACAGGGAGGCCTGGCGTGCTGCAGTTCATGGGGCAAAAAAGAGTCAGACACAACTAAGCAAGTGAACTGAACTGAATTGATCAGCCAGTCTTATCATCTCTCTTTTAATTATGATATTTATGCCATTTATACTTAATATAATTATATATTTACATTCAAGTCTATTATCCTGCTATTTGTTTCCTATTCTCTTCTTTTTTTCTGGGAATAGTAGTCTCAGTTGAGTTTTATTTTTTTTTCTTTCTCTTTCATAATTTAAAGATTTTGACCTACTGTCTTATTCCTTGAGTGTTTTGCCAATAAAGATATGTCATCCTTATCCTCTGTATATCGGATATCTTTGTAATGACTGTTTTTATGATTTTCCCTCTTGATCACTGTTGTGTGAATTGTTTATGGTGTACCCTGAGGTGATTTTTTTTTTTTATGTGTCTTGCTTTTGGAGTTCATTGAATTTTGGGGACTGCAAGTTTATCATTTTCATCAAATGTGCTAACTTGGGAGCCATTATTTTTTCAAATTATTTTTTTTCCTTCTTCTCCTTTAAGGGTTATATTTTACATATACAAGATTGAATGAAATTGTCTTACAGCTCTTTAAGGCTCAGTTCTTTAAATACTATTTTTTCCTTTCTGTTTTTCATTTTGGTTTATTTATTTATTTTGATGTCTTCAAATTCACTTGTCTTTTCTTCTGCAATGTCTAATTTGACAGTAATCCTCTTCAATGTAACTTTTGTCTCACAAGCTATAGTTTAGAACGTTAGCTTGGGTCTTTTTTGTAGTTTACATGCCTCTACTCAACTTTCTGAACATATGAAATGCAGTTGCAATCATTCTTTTGATGTCTGTTTTTAACATATGAGCAAAATTCTTAGTCAAGTTTTGACTAATTGATTTTTCCCCCTCAGCATTGGTCATACTTTCCTGCACCTTTGAGTGCTTGATAATTTTTGATTGGATGTGAATATTATACTTGTGAATATTGTGAATATTATCTTTGGGGTGCTACATGTGTTTGTATTCCTATAAATCTTCCTGAGCTTTGTTCTGGGATGCAGTTAGATCCTTTCCAATTCTACTTTTAAAATGCATTAAGCAACAGTGCATTTCGGCTTCCCAACATAGGGCTTCCCTGGTGGCTCAGAGATTAAAGTGTCTGCCTCCAATTTGGGAGCATTTGGGCTTCCCAACATAGGGCTTCCCTGGTGGCTCAGAGATTAAAGTGTCTGCCTCCAATTTGGGAGACCTGGGTTCGATCCCTGGGTCAGAGAAGACCCCCTGGAGAAGAAAATGGCAACCCACTCCAGTATTCTTGCCTGGAGAATCCCATGGACAGAGGAGCCTGGTAGGCTACAGTCCATGAGGTCACAAAGAGTTGAACATGACTGAATGACTTCACAAGCAACAGTGAAGCAATGTTTGATATAGGGATAATTATTCCCCTTATGTATTATTATTAAGAATAATTATTTAGAGGCAAGACCTGTCTGTGTACATCAATGCTTATGAATGGAAAGGTTTTCCAGTCTGGTTAGTGAAAACAGCCACTATTTCTAATCCTATAAGAGCCAAGGGCACTATCACTTCTGATTCTTTTGGGTGGTTCTTTCCTTATTCTTGTAGAATGTCTCACATGCATATGCACTGTTTTTAAAGGCTGGCATAGTTCACGTTGTTCAATTATGATGGAAAAGTCGACTTAAAAGATGAACATTGCTGCATAAATTTGAATAGTTCGCCTTCTTCTGGAAATTCCTTAAAAAAAAAAAAAAGGAAAATGGTAACTCCAAGCTTACAGAACAGTTACCATAAGCAAAAAAATAAAGAAAAGAAATAAATAAAATATTCACAAAGGAGAAAGAAGGCTTGGGCAGCACAGATGTCAAGTAATATGAGGGAAAAATACACTTTCTTAAGATGAGTATTCACCCTGTTTTTGAAAATTATAGACCTTGTGTGACACATCAAAAGTTGAGTATGTGAGCAGGTTCATTAGCAGGAGTTCTCCTAGACCATGTTTTGTCAAGAGAAGCAGAGGAAACAAGCTATGCAAACAATAAAAAAGAAGCCAGAGCTATAGGAAGCTTTGTGATGAGACAGAAAGAAAGTAGCTGGAAAGCTACTACCCTTCTCAACCCCAACAAGTAGCTGAGCTGGTCCAGAAAAATTCAGTTAATTCAAAGATGGCTTTTTTTCCTTAAGGATTGACCACAATATATGCAAATATACTCTAAGAAGCAAGCTGGGAAAGTGGGTCAAAATTTACCTACCACTGGAAAAAAGAATGTCAGAGAAATCTGGTTATGGAGCAGATAAAAATTTTTACCAAATATTTTAGAATTAATTATAAAACAATGAAGAGATTTCTTTTGAAATTAGACCTCAAATCAGAAATACAGGAAATGAGGGACAGTATAGAAAGATAAAAGGAGGAAATGAAATATACTCCAGCAAAATTTGGAAAAGAAGTGGTGGGAGCATCACAACTAAAACAAAATTGAAAACAGTTTAAGAGAAAATTGAAAAATATTAATAAATAAAGAATTTGGAAAAATGAGGAAAGTGACCATGTTGAAATGGAAATTATGGCAGGAAAGAAAAGAAGCAAAGAAGAATGGATAGATTAGGGAGGAAAAAATAAAAAGATATGTATTGGAAATCAACATGCATGTATTTTGAGTCATCCCTGAAGGGAAAAAGAAAAAAAAAACAGAAGAACAGAAAAAAAATTGTTAAAGTCATGATTCAGGAGAGCTTTTGTTGAAACAGAACACCTGAATCAGTGTATTTAGAAAGACATACTGGCTACAAAGGAATTGACAAAAAAGGTCAACATAATGACATTTCCTGATAAAGTTACTGGGCTTTAAAACAAATAAAAATGTTTTCACCCAATCAGATAAAATAAATATTGTTTATGAGAATAAAATAAGTAGGTTATATTCACATTCTCCATAGTAACATTCAACATCTCAAGACGGTGGAATGATATCCTTAATATACATACTTGAGGAAAGAAAACATGAGACAAGGATTGTACCCACCCAAACTATCCTTTAAGTACAGACAATAGATAAGCAATTTTGAATATACAAGAACTCAGAGAATATTTTTCTGGCGGCCAAAATGCAAAGAGAGGATAGGCAAATGATGGCAAAATGAATGATAGTTTTGAATAATTTTAAGTCGAAGCTAAGATTGAAACAAATGTTGAATAACAGAACAAAATGAAAATTATATTGAGTAAGATGGTTTTCAACTGTGATGTTAGAGAAGACGCTTGAGAGTCTCTTGGACTGTAAGATCAAACCAGTCAATCCTAAAGGAAATCAACACTGAATATTTATTGGAAGGACTGATGCTGAAGCTGAAGCTCCAATACTTGGGCCACCTGATGGGAAGAGCCGAATCATTGGAAAAGACCCTGATGCTGGGAAAGATTGAGGGCAGGAAGAGTAGGGAATGACAGAGGATGAGATGGTTGTATGGCTTCACCAACTCAATGGACATGAGTTTGAGCAAGCTCCAGGAGATAGTGAAGGACAGGGATGCCTGACGTGCTGCAGTCCACGGGGTCACAAACAACTGGACCTAACTAACTAAGCAACTGAACAACAAAGATGAAAAATAAAATACAAATACATCACAGTTTTAAATATGAAACCATATTGTATAGAAACAAACACCACATAGTTGAAATTGAATTAAAAGGAGATACAAGAAAGAACAGACTAATTGCAGGAGTTTTTAAAACACATCCATCAGTTCATGGCATAGCAGAGGTCAAGAACATAAGTGAGAATACAGAAGACCTCAATAACATAAGTAATAAAATAGTTGTATCTTGAAATATGACTTTTGTATAAGCATGTAACATGCATAAGTTCCAATAAATAAAAATATTTCTGACAGCAAGAGCATTCCTTGATCACAGTCTAGTAAAATAAAAAAAATAATAATAATAAGCAGAAACATTAAAGATGCTTCTAGAGAGAGTTTTAAAATAATTCTTAGGTCAAATAGAAAACATATACTAAAGATTTCTAATAGATTGTTTTAGAATATCAGCAATAATAAAAAGCTGAATATAGGGATAAAGTAAAATAAGACTCAGAAGAAATTTATTTTATAATTTTAAAATTTCAGATAACTTTAAAAAATAAAGGAAAAATTAACAGGTCATTCAAATATTATTTTAAAATTAAAGGAAAACAGAATGAAGAAATTAATAAATATACAAGCAGAATAAAATACTAGAAAACAAACTTTAGGCTCTTAAATTATACTAAAGATAATGTGTCTAAATGACTGGTGGAAGAAAATTGCCACAAACAAAGAAATTGCCACAAAAGCGAAAATCAAAAGTCTCCTTGAGAAGTTAGTCTGTAAATATGTGTAGATGTGGCCAAGGCCTGTGGTCTATGACAGCATATTTTAACAGGAACCGAGCAAACTAGTTTCTTGATCTGAAGAATAACACAGCTCTCATATCTGGATGTAATGGTGGAACAAGGGCGACTACTTTTACCTCACGTTCATCTTGGCCATTTAGTACCTTGAAGATTCCCAAAAAGAGTGTGTTCCCTTGTTTCCCAGGGGGAAAAGCTGAAAGATAAATAGAGTGGATCTAAGAAAATAGTGCCTCTTGAATACTAAATTCGTAAATGGCAACTCCAAAGGGTAGAGAAAAGGCTATCTTATTAAATGATTATAGCTCCTCTTTATACGTCCTATGCCTTCAGTTGGTGTTAGAGGCATTGGAATAATCAAGCAATATTCAGACATCTGCACGATTCAGACATCTGCACGATCATGAGGACACCACTGCCTATTACAGTGATGTCAACAGTTCACTGACTTAGAACAATAAAAGATTACCCTCAACAGCCACATTAAAAGTTCTAAATGCTCAAATGTGCTCTTAAGTTTTTGTGGTCTCAAAGTATGGTTATTTTTCAATATTGTGATCCCATGTTTACTCTTTATGTACCTGTGATATGCAAAATATGAAGAGACCCTTGGCCTCCAGGAGTTTACATTCTCATGGTGCTGCTGGTACAAGCAAATTGCTTCTAGCTTATTCAGAACATTGCTTGGCTGTTAATTATACCATGTTTGGAAGGATTCCTTGGCCAACAGTTTTCAAAAGCAGAGGTCTATGCTAAACTTCAGGGCACTGATTTTTGAGTTTACATTGTATTAGCTCTGCTCTTCGTAAACTCCTTTTCCCCAGGGGGCTGTGCAGGTATGCTCAGTAATATGAATCAGAAACCATTCTGCCTAAGAGCATTTTCAGCGTCTCTACCACCTATGTATGCTCTTCTACGCCATCACTGTCAATAAATGGCCAAGAAAACTTAACTGCTCCAAGGACATCTGTCAGTACTCTTTTCCCAAATTTTTACATTATTCTCTATCCAAAAGGACCCGAATTTGCAATTAAGCCTTTTATAACTGAATAGGGTCCTAATTTTAACCTTTTTGTGTGTGACTTTTGTACCTCTGTTCTGAAGCAGCATTGTGATAGATGTGGAGCAGCGGCCTGCATTTCTAAGCAATCACCTTATTAACCTATATTTTCAGTGGAAACTGCATGGACCCTTGTCATTTCCTCTAATTCCTCTTAGTCAAAGAGTTTACTCTGCATGTTTATTAAAACTGGGTCTGGATGAAAGTACGAGCAATAGTGGCAGGCCCATAACTCTTAAGAGTATAATATTCCTAATGCATGGTTGAAAATGTACAGTGTTAATGTGGTTACTAGAAATTATATATACCCATTTATTAGTAATGAAGCAATAGAGACTTAAAAAAAAAATAAAGATAATGTGTCTAAATGACTGGTGGAAGAAAATTGCCACAAACAAAGAAATTGCCACAAAAGGGAAACTCAAAAGTCTCCTTGAGAAGTTAGTCTGTAAATATGTGTAGCTTAAATATGTGTACTTACATTATCCTAGTGGCAAGCTTTTTTTGANGAAATTATATATACCCATTTATTAGTAATGAAGCAATAGAGACTTAAAAAAAAAATAAAGATAATGTGTCTAAATGACTGGTGGAAGAAAATTGCCACAAACAAAGAAATTGCCACAAAAGGGAAACTCAAAAGTCTCCTTGAGAAGTTAGTCTGTAAATATGTGTAGCTTAAATATGTGTACTTACATTATCCTAGTGGCAAGCTTTTTTTGATTTGTTTTTTGTCATGGGTGATAAGGGAGAGGTTCCAAGGGGGAAAAAAATTACTAGACATCTTATTTCTGGTTCATAAATGAGAGGAATAAAAAAAATAATAACTTTTACAATAGTATCAGTTCAGTTCAGTTCAGTCACTCAGTTGTGTCCGACTCTTTGCGACCCCATGAATCGCACCATGCCAGGCCTCCCTGTCTATCACCAACT